>CM076607.1:7718739-7882247 GCA_038502775.1 Hippodamia convergens
TTATTCTTATGACTGCTTCAATGGATATTAAATTTCATACTGTACCCAAAACAAATTTCTCGACGTCTTCAGCTGAGATATTATATCCTGGCTTTTTAACAACAAATGCTGTTGGCAGTTCTCCAGCATATTCATCAGGTATACCTACAACTGCTGCATCTACAATTGCTGGATGCGAAATGAGCAAATGCTCAAGCTCAGAAGGTGAAACCTAGAAAGATTAAGTCGAATGAAAAGTAAAAACGTCGTTAGGTGTACCTATACCTGAAATCCTTTATACTTTATGAGCTCCTTCAATCTATCAACAATGAAAAAATATTTATCATTATCATAATATGCAACGTCTCCAGTGTGAAGCCAGTTGTCTTCATCCAAGCAGCTTTTGGTAGAAGCAACATCTCCAGCGTAGCCTTTCATAATCATAGGTCCTTTCAAACAAAGTTCCCCCTCTTGGTATGGTCCTAAAGGTTTTCCGTTTTCATCTATAATCTGGAATGAGGTGATTTTCAGTTTCATTTTCCCTCCAAGAGGGATACTTACCTTCGCCATCATGCCAGGTACCACTTTTCCAACAGACCCCATCTTCGATTTTCCGTGTGGATTGAAGATAACTGCCCACGTAGTTTCAGTCATTCCGAAACTTTGACCGGCATGTCTTACATTAAACCTGAAACGCTGTTTATATGCTTTACACACGAATAATTTAAGTCATTGGTGAAAGATCCCAGCATTTGCTGGCAAAGTTTTGAGAAGAGGTTAATTTAACTATGTGTTCCACTTAAAGATATTGTAATCCATAAGTTAACGAAGGTCGTAATCCAAAAAATGGTATGGCAACATTTGGAATCAACTTCATGACTCTCAAAAATATTCATCGTCGCTCTAGTTTTTATCAATTCGGTGAAAAAAACATGAACAAAAAAGGTAAATGGACCAAACCTTTCTTTCAAACGGAGTTCAGTGTCCTTTCCAACAGGAGCTGCCCCAATATAAATTTCTTTCAGGAATGATAAGTCATACTGCTTGACTATTTCATCTTTCAGCAAGGATACCAACAATGGAGGTGGAACCACCAAAGATCTTATCTGCAAAAGTTGAAAAATAGAAGTACATAATGTCTAGTTTTCTTTCAACTCTTCTTCAAATTGAGTTTTTTATTCCTAGAATGTGCAATACGAAATGACTAACTTTATATTTAACAATAGCATCCAGCATTAGTTTCAATCTGAATTTCTTGAAAACAACCATCGTTTTCCCTCGTAAAAGATGCAAAAACATTGTCAAAAATCCAAAAGAATGGAAAAACGGTGCAACTCCAATCATTGAATCAGTCTTGTCCTCATTCTCATCGATATTCATTTTACTTATAACATGGCTGAAAAAATTATTCATTAAGGTAGGTATTTATCACTTCGTTTGGTTTTTTCCTCACCTTAATATTTCGATGCATGCTGTTATATTGTCATGGGTGGTTTTCACACCTTTGGGTACTCCTGAAGTACCAGAAGAACACAAAATTGTTGCTATAGTTTCTTTCGGATCGTATTTTTCAACCTCGAAAGTTAAATACTTGTTTTTCAATTTCTTTCCTAAAATAAAGAAATATCTGAGTCTAGTAGTCTCAGTAATAAATATCCAATAAAAGCTTTCGGCTTATTTCAAAATGAAATTGATTTATTGTAAGTACTCTTTCCAAACGTATTACATACAAAATGTTGACGAAGTATGATATTTGCTAGTAATAAAAAAAATTGACAATTTTAAGACAAAAATCAGGAAGGTGAATATTTCTTCATTTTTGCTGTGCTTTAGTTCACGTAACTTAAATAACTCTACATCAAGGCACACTATAACACTACACTTATTATCAATGATTGATGTATGAATTCTTGTGAAAGCTTCATGAAAAAATGAGAAATCCAATCCCTTAATTTCTATATTGATGAGTAACCAACTCAAATCAGAACATAATGTATCTAAAGAGATTTGTGGTGGGACTGATGCTGACAGAACATTGTCTGTACAAATACAGAGCCTGACAGTGGAATGAAATGATTTCGTAAAAATTTGAATGATATTAACGATTATTTGATCAAATGATTTTGAAAAATGAAACTGTTGTATGCAATTGCCAAGAGATGGAAGTTCTAAGGTCCATACATATGAGGAGACAGATCTACATCCACACAAACAACCAAAACTCTTAAGGGCATCGTCAAATTTGAAAAAAATTTCGGTCTTCTTAAAGAGGAATGTAGAGGGTACCATAAGGTGAAAAAGTTCCAAGAGGTCATAGTTATTGAACGACTCCATTTCAATAATGATATTATTAATTGTCTGTATCAGATTGCCCCTAGCACTATCATTTTAAAAGAAGTTCTCACCTGTGATGACATCGTTGAAATTTTCAAAGGCCCCTATTTCCTTATGGTTACCGAAAACAATAACTGACTTAACATATCCATGATTTCTAATGCATCTCGTGATTGATGGTATCGCCTTGGGGGATGCGAATATAAACTTGGGCCTAGAAAAACCCATCACGTGATTCAGCTCCCCTGAAAACATAAATTGCCGGTTTTTCCTGTGAACGATGAGAAGGGTTAATGAACCACCCACCTGCAGTATATTGAGGATTCATTGGAGCCAATGTGGCTCCCACGAAAAAGACACCTACTGTTACTATGCAGAATTCCAATCTGTTCTCGCTCATGAGCGATATTGAGTCTCCATTTTTCACCCCATTCTCCGAGAGAAATCTAGCTAAGTTCTTGGCTTTCTCCAGTATCATAGAAGCTGTCAGCTGCTCCCCAGTTTCCCCATCGATCTACAGACAAAATAATTGTTTCGTTTCATTTTATTTTTCTTATTTCTTATCTTTTATTTATTATGGTCTTATTTTTTAATATCACATTTTTTTAGGTGAATTCTATCAACCTTTGGAGTACTTTCAAATCTTTTTTGAAATAAAAATTGACTCACCTGAATTATATTATTCGAATGAACCTGTAGAACTTGTAAAATCAATTCCCCAAGATTTGAAGTTATTTTTCTTTCGATTTCCTCGCCTTTGATAATATTCTCGTCCATCTTTGAAATATTTGGAAAATGAGCTCTGATTTATGACTGGAGTAGAACTTCCGATTGGGGAATACATTCATTCAATGGAATTCAATCTTATGGTATGTAAATATCTATTTTTATAACCTTTGAGGGGTTATCTTATAATCATAGTGATATAATATGCTGGAACGGGACGACCTAACGGAATTAAGTAAAAGACCAAAAAACCACTTTCGTGATAGAAACCTCTTGAATGTAACTGATATAATTCATCTTATTTCATGAGAGTTATTAATTATCTGAAAGTGATACCTATACGTTGCTTCATTTATTCATACATTATTTAATACATCGAACATCGTTATGTACCTTCTGTTTTGGATGTAATTGATCTAGGATTATGTTAATGAAAAAGATTATCGACATACATTTGTGAATGAAGGATATTACAAAAGTTAAATTATAATATTAGTCAGCATTTTTAAAAGCTGCGACAACTTGGTTTTTTGTTCAATTCATCATAATGGAACATTTTATCATCCAGTTGGCTTTTATTGCTCTATTCTGAACGTTTATGAAAGATTTCTTCGAAATATGTAACGACTTTAAGGCATCGATTTGATTTATTCACAACTTTACTTCATTCTGAGTGAAATAATCATACTTAGTTTGGCAACAGAGCACATTTTGTGGCAAATTATGGCATTTTCCTCTTTGCTGAAATCCTTTTCAAGGTGTTTTCTGGGTATAATTCAATTCATGATTTATTTTCTGTCGGAAGAAGTCTCTAATGAGAAATAACCGAAAGAAATTGACAAATTAAGGAATTCAAAGGGTCTCTTGATAAAATGACGTCCATTTATTCGTTCACAATAATAAATAAATAATATACATTTTTCTTTATCTCAAAGATCTTTCACGATAAGGCTTAGCTTTTGTACCATTGGACCATAAATATCTTCGGAATTTTTGTAGGGTTCACACACTAGCTTTGGTGTGAGGTTGTCAGCACAATCAAGTTGTTCCCCTCTTTCTCTGTTGAAACCTATTATAGCTTGGCGAGCAGCTCCAATCATAGCTGAATTGACGTTTTCCTGTCAAATTTCGAGATAAAAATTTGTAATGTTTGAAAGATATACTTCAACGTACTTGAGTGTAAACAGGACAGCCGAAAACGTCAGAAAGAACTTGAAGAATCGACTTGTTGGAAGACGCTCCACCAGTTGCAAGAATTTTTGTACTTCCCCCTGATGAGAAAACCCTGAAACAACTTTTTTTCAAGTGAATAGAAACAGTAACTCACCTATTTTGAAACCAATTTCTTCGGCATATAACCTTCTGGTGAGAAATTGACCTTCTACAGCTGCTCGTATTTCTATTTCACTGCTGGAGAATTTGGACAACTTTCTTCCGTCTTTGTTGTACCTGAACTCTCCTAATGCTTTAGGCAAAATTTCCTCAACATCGAAATGCAGACCTGGAGTTCATGTTATATGAGAACAAACAAAGAAAATTGATGTACCTATAACTGAAATAATTTTACCTAAATACCCAAAATTTCCTCTTGGGGTACTGTCCAACAGTTCATTGAATTTATCCCATGATTTTTCTGCGTATGTGTTCCGTATTTTTTCCCTAGTTAAAGACCCGTTTTTGAAACTGGAAAAAAGTGATATTTACTTTATAGTTTCTTTTCAGACTAAGATCTCAGAACTCCCAGACATAATCTTTCTTCTGAGTAACCCAACATAGTTCTCCAGAAAGTGATGTATTAAACACATAAAAGAGCAATTACTATAATAATGAATCCTAAAATTTCATTCACCAATAAATACAAATAATATCAAATATTACTATAGAACAGATAAATTTGGTTGGACATACCACAGCATTGCCATATAAGCATTAGGGTCTAGAGGATTACACAAGATATGTCCATTCAGAACTGTTTTTGGATCTGATAACCATAAGAATAAAGTATCACTAGTTCCCAAACTGACTGCAAGCCAATCATCCATTATACCCATTCCTAAAAACAATTTTTGGTAAATGTTAACAAAAGCAACAAAGAAGAAAGAATATGACCTAGCAATGAAGAGGGATTATCACCACTACAAGCCACCACTTTACAGTTTTCACTAAATCCATATCTCTCAACAAAGTATGTCGATATAGTCCCTAAACACGAGCATGAAGGCACAGGTTCTCCTAATTTCTGTTCTGTTTCAGGTCCACACACTTTAAGCAGGTCTGGGTGCCATTTTTTCGTTCTCAGGTCCATAAGGTTCATGCCAGAAGCATCGCTGTAGTCTATAGGAGCTATTCTGCCTAAGAAGAGTGAAGCAAGGAAGCTGCTAACCAGTGATATCCTCTGCAGAGAAAAGTACCGAAAATTGTTTGAATTTTATACATGTCAAATTTACCTCTGTGTTCTTGAAGGCTTCTGGCCTATGTGTAGCTATCCTGGCAATTTGAGGGCCAGTGAACCTCTCGTAAGCTCGTGAACCAGTGATTGTTGCGAGTTTCTGATGAAAGAAATACATTTCACTCGGATCTCAGATAAAATCTGAGTTCTCACTTACTTCGGCTCCACCAACTACTTCCTCGAAGCATCTACATTCGATTTTGGTTGTCGAATCCATCCATGTTGGACTGTCTGGTATGGAAAAGCTTGTGGCTAATTGGGTGTGTAAGAAATTGGACGAATCCAAGCTGTTCAAGGTTTTTGAGGCTCCATTCTGCCAGTAAACAGATCCGTGTTGCTGTAAATGGAATCATAATTTCAATTGATCGACAGAGCTCTGTACACCAATTTCTGGAAGAAATTGATTGAATATTGAATATTACTCACTTGTGCTGTGCCAGAAACAGCAGCTATCTTGGAGAAATCCACACTGGATATTATCAGTTTGTCCATGAGTAGATCTAAGGCTTTGATCCACATAACAGTTGGTGCTGTTATCTCATTTGGATTTGCTTTATTGACTCTGACTCCTCCATTTGTTCTGTACTCAGGCAAGTGGGTATCAAAGATTACTGCTTCTTCATGGAGGGTTTCTAGTTTCTCATTTACAATGATGGCTTTCAGCTGCAAATGAGTATTCATCCTGCTTGAATATATATAACTATATTATATTATAGTTAAAGTAGTTTTAAATGACTTATACTGAAGATGTCCTTGTTTCAGATATATGTTTTACATATACGAATGTTTGATAGTTTGTGAAGAAAAAAAGACAGAATATGTTTGATACTTCAGTACTTGCCAACTGCCCTGAAACTTTCAGTCTTTTTTGTCTCTAAATTTCTCAAACTACAGTATCTACCTACTGTGATTAAGGAATAGAAGTTAGATAATGTAGTTCATTGGGTTTCAAACAGAATATTCATTTCAAGTTTTTATTATGTACGCACATAATGTAATCTCATGTTCATAATTATTTTTTTTGTTGCTTCCAAAAAGCATGGTTCGAGAAAAAATATCGTAACAGAATACTAAATTCATCAAATTTTCACTCAAATTTCAGTGTCACGAGTACCTGAAAACAGAGCAAGACTGGGTTTCAATGAAATTGAGAAGTTGTTGATTTTAATGGTGATTCATATATCCACGAGCAGACTCCTATCGAGTCTTTCCATAAAAAACTTCAGGACAGCATCAGTTAATAGGATAATGGTTGGTTGATGACTCATCTGGTGAATATTATGTCATGCGGGAGTATATTATCAACTGTTTATATCCATTCTCTCTCTAACCGAAAGCTATATTTATAAAACCTGTTTTTTGCTTCTATTCCACATTATTCTGAAAATTTCAGGCAACAGAATAGATTGGAAAAAATATGTGATATCAGATCAGTATGATCCTCAAGTTATTGGTGTAATTCCTTAAGATCACTTCTTGATTAACGATGCATGACGATATAGCTATCTACTCGAAAATTGTAATATTTCCGAACATTTGATACGATACATTAATTTTGATTCGACAGACAAGGTAACCGTCTGTGATTTTTTTTTTTTGTTGAAACAGTTATTAGAGCTTTTTATAAAGAATTAAAAATCAAATAATTATCGAGTTAAAATTGATATATATGTATATGGAGTCGATCATATTCGTAATTATATTTCAACAATAGATATAAAACATTATTTTTTTTTCCTAAAAAATTGAGATTTCGTTTAAATACACTCACTGGAATCTTTTCAACAGTCCTCAGTCTGACCTATCGTAATCGATTTTGATTATGTACTTAAAATTTCAGTCATATGTGATCTAAAACATGGGAAAATTCGATCCTCACAGAAAAGTTAGAAAATATCAGTTGAGCAAATTTATTACCCCGTATAAAATATTATATATGAAATTGGTTTGCTTTAAAAGATGGAATATAGCGAATATCTATTAACACCCAATTTTTGAATCAAGTACACATATAAGATGAAATTTATCGATGACAAAATATTATTGAGGACAAAAGTGATATCAGTGGGGACATTTATGTACTGCTTACATTATGAAGAAACATCAAAATATTACATATAATTATGAAGTTAATAGATTAAATGACAATAATTGAGTTCAAAATGGAGTAATTTTTTGTTCGTTGCTTGTTTTTTTCTGAGTAGTGTACACCGTACACCACACCACCAAGCACGTTGAAAATGCATACAAAACAAATATGTCATTAAAAATGACTTCATCCGCAAGCGCAAAGTCAGATTACCCAAAACATAACCTCTACATGACACAAAACCATCATGACGCGTTAATCGATCTGACCGCCCTTTAAAAAGTGGTCAACACTGTCAACCTACCTGCTGTGTGCTCAAGTCAAGCCCCAGGAAGGACGTTGCTGACTCGCTAACCATAATCACAGAACAATAACACTTTCTCTGTCGGTAGCAAAAAGAAGAATGAGACTAAAAACACCGGAAGATTCGTACTTTCCAATCTTGGAAGGTGATTCTCAAGAGGTCAAGGCACTCGTTTGCAATGGCGCACCAGAATCTGTAATCCCGTTCACGATTTCAATAAGTCGAATTGTTCCCGTACTTTAATTCACATCGACGTGGTTCGTGTTATCTGTTGAAGATATTCCTGGATATTGTTATCACCAAGTATAGCTGTGTTTTGCTGTGAAGTTCAAATATCGATTAAATGGGATATGCGCTAGATTATGAGATTCTCAAGTAATTGGCTCTATTATGTATGCAAATTAGGATTTATTACTCGTGTAGGTGAATATTTGTACAAGGAATATACATAATTTGAAGGATTCCGTTATAACGGTGTTCACACAAGTGATTTCTTGTTGGATTCTTCTACGGCGGAGTTAACATAAAATACATTAAAACTCTCAAAAATTTGATGAAATGGAAAAAAAAATAGGAAATAATTTTCCTTCTTGCGAATAACGCCAATAGGTGTCGCTACGGTACATTTTCTAATAATATTAACGCATCTGTGTCCATGTGTTATTACACACATCGGATATCCATGATGGCAATATAAATTACTGTGTATTTTGAGTTCCCTGAACGTCCGAATCAAGACATTGACATTTTCTATCGAACACACAAAAATACAATGGGTATTTCCAAATGACTTCATTTGGAGCAGATATAATTAAAGAACGTGGATTCAATCCAACATTCAAGGTAAAAATATAATATTAACATTAATGATTTCAAATCACTTATTTTGTCTTCCTTTTCTGCTATTTAGATCCAAGGCCAGATTCACCAACGAATTGGATCATTACAACCACTTGAAGATGCACATCATGAATTCCTCAAAATTTACTACACATAGGCAATATGGATGATCAACTTGATCAAAGTCAATCAGCGTGAGAAAATAATTCTTCAAGATCTGCAGCAACTACTTCATGAACATCATGCATTGGTTCGATTGTTTAAAACTGCTTTGGAACATATGCCAAGTGACAATCACAAGATTGTGATTAGAGCAGGTAAACGACCTGTTGGAGCACATGACGCCAATTCAACTGCCCTACAATAGACGAAGTGGCAATTGTGAGTGTAGGTGAAAACTTGGAAACGCGTGATATTGTTCTTATATATATAAGCCTAAAACCCTTTTGTACCCATTGGTTTTAAGGTAGATATTGTTCGTCGCAATACTGGAGAATTGCAACGAATATATGAAACACACCGTTCATACGATGATCTACAGTACCCGCTAATGTTTTGGAGAGGTGATGATAGATATTACTTCAATATCAAGATGATAAATCCATTGAATGGTCAGTACCTTTATTAAAATTTAAAATGTCTTCTCAATACAAATTTGAATTATTCGATTTCAGGCCAAGAAACCACCAAGAAAGTGAGCTCGATGAATTATTATTCATTTCGTTTAATGGTTCGTTAAAATGCTGATGAGTATTTGCTGAGACTTCATCGATTGTTGCAGCAGTATTGTGTGGATATGTATTGTGAAACTAGCTGACCCAACAGACTTCGTACTGACTCAATCGATAAATAAAAAAGGAACTTTAATATTATGGTATAATGTTGGCCAAAAAGTGTTTAGAATCATTTCCTATCGCAGAAACTAAAGAGCGTAGGGGATCTGGTGGTGGGACCAATTGTGACAATTGGAAATTAAATAAAGTAGCTGACCCGGCGAACTTTGTTTCACCTCAGAGATGAATAAAGTTGTACTAACCATTGTTTTTTTTTAAGAAGGAAATATATTAGGTGGAATACAAAAAAGTACAAAATATACAAAAAATTTAATTGCATTGATATAGGTATGTACATTGTTATTCATACTCCAAAAGATATCTCTTTATTTAAAAGGTAAAGAGGGAACTTTTTTTAATATTTTATCGATTGAGGCAGGACAAAGTCTGCAGGATCAGCTAGTGACAATTAAATGACTGTTGATTCCCGTGCACAGTGAGCAACAAGTGGATTTTCAATTAATCCCGAACAAAGATATTATCAACCAACAAATCAGACCGTCCGATCTCTTCAATTCTCATATATTCCACATAACGAACCGTATGGGGCACGAAAAACAAAGTTTTCCCCCATTTTCGCGCCCGATACTGGGCGGCATTCATTAAGGATCACCAAAGTGGAATAAAAGTCGCATCAAAAACCCATCCCTCCCGAATAAACAAGATTGAACGTGGGGGTAATCACATGCCGCTGTCGCGACTGGAGGTTCCGAAAGAAATTGATCATACGGCGACAGCAGTACGCCCCCCCAGGGGGGGGGGGCCGCCGAGAAGTCGGTCGCAAACAAAAACAAGTAAAGTGTATAAATGAAACGGGCGGATTTTTAGTACATGTGCATTATAGAGATGAGCCAATCGGTGATTTCAGAATCACGTCGTGATTCGTGATTGTGATCTGTCAATCACCGTTTTTTTGGACGGTGATTATGATCACCGGTATATATATGTATAAATACATATATATATATATATATATATATATACAGGGTGGCCATTTGAAAACGAAACAGACGAGATCACAGACGAAATGAATTTTTTCGATAGAAATGCTCGGACAGGTCGATTTCTGTTTCGAGGGGAACAACATAAGATGTAGGTTACGGACGCATAGCGCTTCAACCCATGCTATTACAACCCTCACCCCCAATTTTTGAATAGGGAAGATGGGGTGAGTGATACCTCATTTGAAAGGTTTTTCACAAAAAAACACTACAAGTGCCATGAAAACACCACTTCATTTTCGAATGCTTAGTCAAGAATATTTCGAGAACTAATGCATAAAATGAAAAAACAATTACTGTGCTGAAATCAGTATAAAAATACTTTTCAAATGAGGTATCACTCACCCCATCTTCCCTATTCAAAAATTGGGGGTGAGGGTTGTAGTAGCAAAGGTTGAAGCGCTATGCGTCCGTAACCTACATCTTAAGTTGTCAACCTCGAAACAGAAATCTACCTGTCCGAGCATTTCTATCGAAAAAATTTATTTCGTCTGTAATCTCGTCTGTTTCGTTTTCAAATGGCCACCGTGTATATTCTTTTGAATAAGAGAGCTAAAATAACACAATAAATGTTGAAACAAAAAGAACCTAAGCTGAGGTAAAAAAAGGAACAGGGTACCATAACATTCTTCGTATGATACTATAGTATCATACGATACTATCATCACTACTACTATCAAAATTGTCAGAATGACAATTCTCGTAATATGTCTTAGTTTTTGCTCCTGAAAAATATTCTGTTTTTTTGTGCTATAATATGTTTGGTTTATCTATGGGAGATGATTGCCTTTCATTGGGGTCCCGTAGCGGTCTTCAAACATCTGAAGTGCCGAAAAATCATCACCTGGAAGGTCGTATCTGGTTTGAAAAAACCCTCACGACCAGAGAGGAATAATTTGTGGATTTTGAATTTGAATATCGAAGTAATTTCGAAAGGAAAGTGTGATTACGTCCCCAAATTAGCTGATGAACATGGTATCAAAGAGATTCTTCTGCAAGAAACCCACACGGCAACAGAAAAAAAATCCTCGTGAAAGAGGACAGTTGAAAGTTATGTGTTAATTGTTATGTTAAAAAATTATCAGTTCTTAATTTTCAACAGATTCGGAAAGGGGAAATTGATGGAGTTTTTTTTTCATTTTTATCAAATTTTGTGACATTTCTGTCATAAATATTTATAAACCTCCGAACATCATTTGGCCAAGAAATCTGAATGTTGATGTTTTTTAAAGTAGCAAATGCATTTCTAGAATGCATTTGATTTATTCTGAATAATCGGTTTCTTTTCTGCTTTTGTCTTTTTTCATTTCAGATTAAGAATTGCGAGTCGTTTTGGGAATAATCTGTTTATCCGAGCCCATCGACGGATAACATGAAGATGATCACACTGATGTCTTTCAAGATTTTCCTGATATTTACTACTTTATGTTATTTTCTTAACGGGGAGAGGTTTTTTCGGCTGAGGTTTTTTCCCCTGGCTGTATAGTATCGTATGATACTAGTGATGATAGTATCGTATGATTCTATAGTATCATACGAAGAATGTTATGATACCCCGTTCTTTTTTTTACCTCAGCTTAGGTACGTTTTGTTTCAACATTTATTGTATTATTTTAGCTCTCTTTCACAATCACCATGTTTTTAGGAATTCGATCACCGCAGCGATCGGTGATTTGAAAATCACCGTGACTAAATCACCGGTGGTGAAATATCGCTCATCTCTAGTGCATTATTAATATCGACAGAGTCTTGAAAATAGTTGGCATAAACAAGGGGAGACAGGCGTCGGGCCCCACCGTCGACCAGACCGGGTGGACTTGGCTCCAGGACGTGGAGCCAGCCGTGGCCGGAGCCGGCAGAGCCCCTCTTGAATAACACCCCCAGAAATACGGCTAGACCGCAAGAGCGACAGCGATATTGTCGGGGATATCGTCGGGAGGGAATGAAGTAAGAAAACACACATTTGGGATTAGGGGACGTTTGAAATTTTGGTTTGGCGCTGAATCAAGGACAGGTCGAGAAGCTTCCACGTCGTAAACAGAAGGATTATTCGAAGATATAAACTGCTCCACATGAATTAGGGGTAGTAATAGTAATTTATTAATTAAATAAGATTCTTTCTGAATAACAAAGCACATTTGGATGACTTACGAATGAAGCTGAAAACGAGAAATAACATTCTACAGAAACTTGCTGGTACGTCATGGGGTGCTGACCCGACTACTCTTCGCACAGCAGCCCTTGCTCTGGTTTTTTCCACCGCTGAATATTGTTGCCCTGTTTGGCTCAATAGTGTTCATGTTCAGAAAATCGATGCACAGCTCAATTTTTCAATGAGAATAATTACTGGAACCATCCGATCTACACCTATCCAATGGCTACCAATGCTATCGAATATAGTTCCTCCCCATATTCGAAGACAGTCTGCAACTTGGAATTCTTGGAATAAATTCAATTCATTTCCGGATTCTTTTCCGATACTTTCCTACGTTCCAGACAATAGAATTCCAAGACTGAAATCCCGTAGACCTATTTGGTCTAATAATTTTCTGAATTCGAACTTCAGCTACAAGGAAGTCTGGAAATCCGAATGGGATGTATGTTCTTTATCCAATAAAGATCTATTATGTGATCCATCGAAAAAAGTTCCTGGTTTTAACCTTTCCAGGAGAATATGGTCCCTCTTAATCGAATAAGAACAGGTCATGGTCGTACCAATAGCATGCTTTTCAAGTAGAATTCAGTTGATAGTCCTAATTGTGAATGTGGTGAATCAGAGGAAACAGTTGAACACTTAATTAATAATTGTTCGATTTATGAATTCCAAAATGGCATTAGAGCCATACATAATATATCAAACTCATTTTTGCAATGGGTTGAACATTTTAGATCAATTTGATGAAGTATAAATTGAATTCTCTTGCTGTTCTGTCTTTTTTTATTTTCAGGTTGGAGTTTGTGTTTGGAAATCCTTCCTCCGAAGAGGAACTCCAGCTAGACTATAAGTTTTACCTAAAAAAACCTAAACAGCTCCAAAAATTACTTCCACCAGTATTTTGGTTGGCTTTAGCTTGATTAATTGCTTCTTTCCTTCCCTTAAGATTGGGACCAACAACTGTTAGAACAACAGTTCCATTGAAGTAACGAAAAATATTTTCTGGTGGAATCTCTAATTCAGACATTCACTAAATTGGTGGAAGAACTAAGGAGAATAATCAACTGATGCAGTCTTTTTATCATTTTCACATGGGTAAATATCGATGAAAATTGTTTCAAATTAAAATTCCATCCTTCTAAAAGGGGTATTCTGGCCTTCGTTTGACTATTTCCTGGGCCGACTCTGTAGCAATTGTGTTTTGTCTGATGACACCAGATTTATAACTTAATAGCAGAAATATGTTTTTCTTATGAGACGAAGCAAAAACTCAGTGGAGACTTCATGAAATATTATGGTTATTTATTCCCAGTAAAAACACTATCCCGAAATATGGGATGTTTGTTCATTCTGACGTCCATTCTTTCAGAAATTAACTATTTTTCTAGTTTATGCATGTATTCTCCGGCTAGAGGAAGGATGGAAATATAAAATAAAATGCATTAATGATTTTTTTTCAATTTTGCATGGGCGATAAGAATGAAGAGACTAAAATAATTTCATTCAATTTATGATGTGTTGATTACAACGGTATTTCCGTATTTCTATTCCAAAAAATACCAGGTGAACAGAAATGAATATCTCTACCTCATAAAACAAAAAAATTAACGCACATTCTGAAAATCTCAATTTTAATGAAAGTTAACTCTACATTAACTTTATAACTTATTTCTTATGTTCTCTCGGGAAGGTTTTGAAAGAAAAAGACACATCAAATGAAAGAAAAATTCAGGATTTCACCGAATCTTATGTGAAAGAAGAGAAATGAACAATTTTCAAGATACTGAAATGCTGATAAGTGATTTAATACTTGGTATTTCCACCCCTTGTGTTACAAGTTCGGCAACGACGGTTCATACTCAAAATGAGTGATCTTAAAATGTTCTGATCTAATCCTTCCCAGATTTCTCCGAGTTGGATTCCTGAGTCATTAAGAGTAGCTGGATGATTTTCTGAACTTCTTAGCCTTCTATTTAGGATGTCCCAAACCTGCTCAATCGGATTGAGATCTGGACTTTTTGCTGGCCATTCCATTCGAGAGACTTATTCAACCTCTTCAAGGTACTCCTGAACGATGCGCGCACGATGGGGTCTGGCATTATCGTCCATAAAAATGAAATTTTCATCAATGTGTGGGGCAAATGGCACTACATGCTCTTCAAGAATGTTCCTTATGAACTTATCAGCATTCATAGCTCCATTATCAACGACCACTAGGTCTGCGCGAGCAGTCAAAGATATTCCTCCCCATATCCCATACCATAATCGATCCTCCCCCTGAAACCAGTAATATTCAGGAAATTGCACTGAGCATATCTTTCATGTGGACGTCTGTATACAAGGGAACGTCGATCACAATGGTAGAGGCAGAATCTAGACTCATCTGTGAAGATGTGGTCTTCCATGTCCTGGTCTTCGGACATTCATACCTGTCTCCCTGAATCGCTGCAACATTCTGGACACACTTGTATGGGAAACTCCAAACCTTTCTGCAATTCTTGTGTATGTCCTCCCTTCTTCTTGCAAAACTACCGCTTCGGCACATTCTTCTTTGGTCAAATTGCGTGTTTCGCGTTGCATAGCGATCGAGTGTAGAAAATCAAACGAAAGAAAAACTATTGATCACTAGAATTGATCGAGAACAACTGATTTTAGAATGGAGCCAATACATTCAAAATCTGATTATATCATCTTTTTTTATTCCTGCTGGGAAAAAACATCTGTATTGAAGAAAAACGTTGAAAGTGGATAACATATATGCATGCATAATTCTGATAAAAATAATTATCATTGAGAACACCTTCAGTTGTAGAATAAATTTGAGATTTCCCTAATGTGCGTTAATTTTTTTGCGGAGTTAAAATTCACCGTTTCCAGAATTCTGATCCAAGCAGTATACTAACACGACGTATCAATTCAGTCCGACTTATAATGTTGAAAAAATATCAGATTCTACAATTTTGTCCATTTACAAACAAGTCGGCATGACCAAAAGTTAAGCTACCCCGATTTTGACAAAAAAAAGGTTTCTTTATACAGAAACAACGACGCAGATACATTTATAATGATAATAAATTTATTGAGTTTATTGGAAAACGCTATATTAGTGCGGCAACTTCCAAAGTAATGAAAATATCTTTTTAAACCATCGAAATTTGGGACACCCTGTACATCCCAATCTACAACCTCGCCCCCCCCCCTGTCCACATGCGTCCCGACGTCGCTCAAACGACGGGCATCACACAAGGGAGACCCGAAAATGTATAGGGTGAAAAATTAACGACACACACACAAACAATCGTCTTCGGAATGTTTTTTCAACATCAAAGGCGCCCGACTGCGGTGCCGCCATCGCGGTGGTCCGGCGTCGGGGCGCTGGGCGCCCCATCCAGCGCCGCGACGACGTCGGGGAGCGTCGGTCTGCCTGACGGACGCATGCCGTCGTCCCCCTTGATTACTGGCGTTCTTACATAATTCGACGCGGTGTTATTGTTGTTGCACCGACGACGCCGAAACGGCGACAAGGATATGTTTGTACTTTCGACGCTCGGTGAGTCAGCGTCGGTAATTTGCCGGACGCCTCGGGAGTGCTGGCGTCGGTATAGGAGGCTGTGGAGGTTATTTGTTGCGCTTACGCACGGGGAAAACGGCAGGTGCTCGCGCTCAACGTGTGTCGCCCTCTACAGGGCGTCTCTGAAACATTCGACACCTTTCCCGGTAAAAAAACTCATTGCCAAACAGTTCTGGAGAGGAAATTAAGAGGACATGAGACCAAAAACTTCCAGAGCTAAAATAACACAATAAATGTTGAAACCTAAAGTACCTAAGCTGGGGTAAAAAAAGAACGGGGTATCATAACATTCTTCGTATGATACTACAGAATCATACGATACTATCATCACTAGTATCATACGATACTATACAGCCAGGGGGAAAACCTCAGCCAGAAAAACCTGTCTCCCCGTAAAAAATAACATTAAATAGTAAATATCAGGAAAATCTTGAAAGACATCAGTGTGATAATCTTCATATTATCCGTCGATGGGCTCGGATGAACAGATTCTTCCCAAAACGACTCGCAATTCTTAATCTGAAATGAAAAAAGACAAAAGCAGAAAAGAAACCGATCATTCAGAATAAATCAAATGCGTTTTAGAAATGCATTTGCTACTTTAAAAAACATCTACATTCAGATTTCTTGGCCAAATAATGTTCGGAGGTTTATAAATATTTATGACAGAAATGTCACAAAATTTGAAAGAAATGAAAAAAACTCCATCAATTTCTTCTTTCCGAATCTGTTGAATATAACGAACTGATATCTTTTTAACATAACAAGCTAAACTTGTAAAAAATCAATTAATACATAACTTTCAACTGTCCTCTTTCACGAGGATTTTTTTCTGCTGCCGTGTGGGTTTCTTGCAGAAGAATCACTTCGATACCATATTCATCAGCTAATTTGGAGACGTAATCACACTTGTCCTTCGAAATTCCTTCGATATTCAAATTCAACATCCACAAATTCTTGCTCTCTGGTCGTGAGGGTTTTTCCAAACCGGATACGACCTTCCAGGTGATGATTTTTCGGCACTTCAGATGTTTGAAGACCGCTACGGGACCCCAATGAAAGGAAATCACCCATAGATGAAGCAAACATTTTATAACACAAGAACAGAATATTTTTTAGGACCAAAAACTACGACATATTCCGAGAATTGATGAGTAATGATAGTAATGGATTCCTCAGACTATGATTTCAAAATGAGGGAACTCAGAAGAGTTCTTGAAGGTGTCAGAGTGTTGGACTTCAACCCCCCTTGAGGGGGATTGTGAGTGTGAGATCGCCCCAAATAGCTGACGCCATTTCATTGATCATACTCACATACTTTTTATGGCTTACAATTGCTCTGACGAAAAACAGAGCAATATCATCAGCATCAATGAATTTTTCGAAAGAAGTAGTTGGAATATCGTACAAATATAAATTAAGAACTGAAGGGGTGCTAAAACTGAACCTTGTGGAAGACCATTCTTCAAAATTACCACTATCATTATCCTCAAATACCGTCTCTGTTTTCAAGTTTTTCGTGGACTTTGATTCAATGAATGTGGTGAGACAAAGTAATGTAGGTGCCACAGGGTACCATTCCAGGGCCTGTAAAATTATACTCCTGATATTTGTCGTAGTGAAACTGTATTTATACGCATCCTGGACAGATGTGAACCGCCCAGAAATAAGAGATGATGCAAAGGTGAAGCGGCAAAGAGAGACGTTCGTTTGGTCTCTGAAAGGTATGTCATTAAACGTCATTTGTCTGGACCTGTGTTCGGTTCCGAACTACATCGTGCTTGGCATTCCACATGCGTGATGTGAGGGCACCTCTTATCGATGAAGATGATGGCTGAGGAAGGCGGTTACCTGATTGATTTGGGTGTTGAAGTCTGAAATGTATACCACAACTAAGAAACCAGTTCTTGTAAGAAGGAATGTTTCGTACAAATCCGGGAATATTATTGTGTTTTGAAAAAAGTAATTTTGTATTTTTCGCTTCTTTTCAATGCTTCATAAAAGTGCTACAATCCTCCAATTCAAACTGGGAAAGCATAAAAGGTGGATGCACTCAATTGTTTGTGCTTCTCTCCATTCCCTATTTCAACGAATTATCGATGATATTCATACTAGCAAAAGCAGAATTTAGAAATGCTGCAAATTTATTATTTATTAATTTCGCCCCAAACCTAGATTTCAAATTACATCAGAAAAAATTTCTGTATATAATTTCTTTTTCTTTATCAGAGGAGAAGTCTCAAGTCATTGTTAAATGGGAATTTCACAGTCGTATTCCATTGGGATAACATTTCGAGCTATTATTTGAAGTTACTCGATGAAATGAATTAATAATAAATGTTTATATAAAATGAACCAGCGCATCCACCAGTATAGTAGATTATTAATAACCCGCAAGAATATTAAAGAGCCTTAATTTTACATTTTCTTTCAACTCCATAGAGCCGAATCTCAGTGACGACTCAGACAAAACCATTAATAATTTTGGCTATTGGCTACTTTACTAAAGTTTACTTCCTACCAAGAGGAAAACAGAAGTCAGGGAGAGGGATTTTATATCTAATTAAATTAATAGGCTCATCTAGAAGATGAGCCTCCAAAAATTGGTTATAGACTCATTTGAGTTATCCCTCCCCACGGAAATCTTTAGTAAAAGGCGAAAGATTTATTCGCTACTGAGGAGAGATCAGAGTGAAGAATGTTAAGTTCTATTCCTCTTATACATGATTTGGTTCCAGTGATCTGAGTACTATAGGACGACAGGCGACATCTAGCAGCAATCTCGGGGACTAAATGCCCCCATAATGGTCCAATTTATGGACCCATGTCTTTTTTGGAACCTTTAGTAAAAGGCGAAAAAGCAGTATGAAATATAAACAACTAACCTAATATTTTTTTGCTATAAAAGTAGAAGTTTTCCTCAAACATTTAAAAAAAATGCAATAATACAACAATTCTCAAGTCGGTTAAGAACCAGTCATATGACAGTCATTCTCAATGTCAGAATGTTTGATGGGATGTGCATTATATATAGTCATAATGAACCTTTAAATCATTTGTTCATAGAAGAAATATTTTCATGTTCTACTCATTTGTTTGTATTTCTATGTGAATGAATTCCCCTTTTTGTTATTATTGTACTCCTACCCTTTTGTCCTTTTGTACTTTTATAATTTTATACTATTTTACTACCATACTCTTATAATTTTCTGTACTTTGAAAAACGTTTGGTAAATATAGTTCGGAGTTTTATTGTTCGTTCATTGTTTGTCAGCTAAAATATTTTTGCTACTGACAAATTAGTGCCAGAAATGATGTATTTAGTATTACCATTTCCATTGTTAAAAAAAATTTCATTGCAGAGACCCGTAGTGAAAATACAAAAAGGTTCCAGAAAATGAAAAGTTGATATCATAAGAGTATATTATTGAATTTATTTCAAAACACCATTAAAAATGCTCTTTATGATCATAAGTCAATACTGACAAAAACAATTGCAATAATTAATTTATTACTATGGAAGATATCAATTTTTGTTTCCTAATGTTTATTTTCTAATTTGTTATTTGGGAATGCACCTGGAGTTGGGTGCAATAAATCACTAAGGAACAATAAATATGTTCAAAAAATATAAATATTCCATTCTAGATTATTGCTGTATATAATAATTATTATTGCATTCATTTATAGCAAAGTTTAAGACTATAAGTCTGTTGCTACCTAGTTATATGATGTATTATAAATACATCTTATAACTAGTTAGCAACAGCAAGTTCATAACTTACATAGCAAAAATACAATAGAGACCATTAGTTACAAAAGTTATATTTATTAATTAATCGGCTCATCTAATAGATGAACCTTCAAAAATTTATTAAAGACTCATTTGAGTTATCCCTCCCCACGGAAATCTTTAGTAAAAGGCGAAAGATTTATTCGCTACTGAGGAGAGATCAGAGTGACTTATACAGACCTTCATCCCTTATTTACACGAAACGGTTGTAATGATTTGAGTAGTATAGGAAGATAAGTGACATCTGGTAACCATATTGGAAACTAAACGTAAAGGTCGTAGGTCATTTATTTTTTAAATAAAGTTAAATACATTCTACAATGATATTTTAACTCAAGACAGAAGTAGTAATTCGCCTCACACCCTGGAAAAATTTATCTTAATTAGAACCATTTAATTAATATTGTATATATAACTGGATGGATTTCATTCAGTTAAATATAATCTTTTTATATACATACATAAGTATCAATTTGGAAAGATAAAACACCTTCAATGAAATATTCATTACATGAAAACGTTTCGCGTTTTATCCCATTCTCAAGACTGAAAATCCACACAAATAAGACCATATTAATATATAATAAAACAATAGATGTCAGCACCGTATAAAAAAAAATTTCATGAAGGGGAAAAAGCATGCCCTAAGATCTCAGATCTTTTGGAAGTTGTGAAAATATATTCTGCTCTTAGACAAAAACTTCCATGTGTTAGATTTTCGTCAGAAAACTTTTGTTTACCTTCAAATCATTTGTTCATAGAAGAAATATTTTCATGCTCTACTAATTTGCTTGTATTTCTATGTGAATTAATTCCCTTTATTGTTATTATTGTACTTGTACCCTCTTGTCCTATTGTACTTTTATTATTTTAAATTATTTTACTATCATACTCTTATACTTTTCTGTATTTTGAAAAATGTTTGGTAGATATAGTTCGGAGTTTTATTCTTCGTTCATTGTTTGTCAGCTAAAATTTTTTTGCTACTGACAAATTAGTGCCAGAAATAATGTATTTAGTATTACCATTTCTATTGTTAAAAAAAAAATTCATTACAGAGACCCGTAGTGAAAATACAAAAAGGTTTCAGAAAATGAAAAGTTGATATTATAAGGGTATATCATCCACCATAAGTCGAATTTATTTCAAAACACCATTAAAAACGCTCTTTATAATCATAAGTCAATACTGACAAAAAAATTGCAATAATTAATTTATTACTATGGAAGATATTATTTTTGTTACCTAATGTTTATTTTCTAATTTGGGAATACACCTGGAGTTGGGTGCAATAAATCACTAATGAACAATAAATATAAATATTCTAAATTATTGTGGTATATAAATATTATTGCATATTATTGCAAATATTATAGCAAAGTTCAAGATAATACATCTTATAACTAGTTAGCAACATAGGCAGGTTCTTAAGTTACATAACATTATGTACAACCATCAGTGTCAAATATTATATTTATTATTTAATCGGCTCATCAAAGAGATGAACCTTCAAAAATTTTTTACAGTCTCATTTGAGTTATCCCTCCCCACGGAAATCTTTAGTAAAAGGCGAAAGATTTATTCGCTACTGAGGAGAGATCAGAGTGACTTTATCAGACCTTCATCCCTTTTATCCACGAATCGGTTGTAATGATTTGAGTAGTATAGGAAGATAAGCGACATCTGGTAGCCATATTGGAAACTAAATGTTCAGGTCGTAGGTCATTTATTTTTTAAATGAAGTCAAATACATTCTACAATGATATTTCAACTCAAGACAAAAATAGTAATTCGCCTCACACCCTGGAAAATTTGATCTTTTTATTCTTCAACGAAAAAAATTAATATTATATATATATATATATATATATATATATAACTGGATGGATTTCATTCAGTTAAATACAATATTTTTATATACATACAAAAGTATCAATTCGGAAAGATAAAACACCTTCAATGAAATATTCAATGCATGAACACGTTTCGCGTTTTATCCCATTCTCAAGACTGAAAATCCACACATATAAGACCATATTAATATATAATCAAACAATAGATGTCAGCACCGTATACAAAAATAAATTTTTTCATGAAGGGAAAAAAGCATGCCCTTAGATATCTTTTGTAAGTTGTAAAAATATCTTCTGCTCTTAAAAAAAACTTCCATCTGTTAGATTTTCGTCAGAAAATTTTTGTTCACCCGCTGAATACATAAAATCTATTGATCATATTTTCAATTGTAAAAAAATGTCAGACTTGACTTGAAATGACTACTTTAATTTCGAGGTATACATGAATACTGCCAAGGTTTTCGATACCTTTTCTGAAGTTCATTGCATTATTTTATTATTTGATATGGTACATCTCTAGTGAATATTAGAATACGAAATAAAGTTGAGAATATATCAAATGATACTTGAAAAAAATGCCTTCCATTCTCAATACCCATTTGGATGACCTTACTTCATTCTTCCAAGCCATGAGATAACTCTTTAATTTATAGATTTCCATGAATACCGAAAGAATCCGACAGTCTGGCAACATGCGATATGTGATTGTCCGATTTGATAGATTTCCAATATGAATCCTTTTATAGATACTATGTTCTCATTTGGTTTTTTGGGACTTTTCCGGTTTTTTCAAGCCTTTTTTTGCATTTGTGTAGGCCACCGTTTCCTTAAGATGTTCTCGCTTCTCAAAACCGACAGAATTAATCTTAATTGAGTCATTTCACGGCATTTTCCTCGCTCGACAAGTCGTTTTCAGATCATTAATTCCACCAACATGCCGGCACTTCCTCTGAAAATGATCGTATAAAGATCGTATCTGCGTTGATATCCGCCACAATCCGTCAAAATCACCAGACCAAAAGACACGAACCGTCGAATTCGAGAAAAATTCCCAAGGAAAACGGCTCAGTTCCATTTCAAACAAACACCGACGCCATATTCATAATGATGGCGCCAACGCCGACTTATTATCGTGAACCATTTCTTGGTTTCGAATGTGTGGATAATGATGAAGCTTTATCGCTGTTGTTATTACGACAAAATGTGAAACAATCTAAATTGAAACAATAGGCAATCAACACGGGCAAGCAGCGGAGCCGACTCGGAAAAGTGGGCTAAGGTTTTCACACACGTTGAGGTAATGCCGGACAATAGTCTCCCAACATTTTTGTCAATAACGTAGTCAAGATTCAGATTATAAATTCTTGAATGCCAAAACTATCTACTAAATTCGATGAGAGGAGAATATCTCATGAAATTCCCAGCAAAAACCAATAATTAGTTTGTTGGCTACGATTTTATTCAGTTATCTGCTGTAGACTCTATTCGGGTTTTCTCCCCCAGTCTCTGAAACAAGAAACAATTAGAAAAAATTTTTGAATAATATAAGAAAGGTCCCTGCGTAAAAATTTGAGCGCTAATTTGTGAGGGGGCAAAACTTAACGAGAAGAAATTGTTGCCTAACAATGAACAAAAAGAACACTTTGAACTCTAAAGCGTAACGTTTCGGAGTCTAAATCAGACTCCTTCGTCAGACAATTACTAGTTTTCATTCAACTTTGTAGAATCGTGACAATATTTTGAATTTTGGATTGACATTTGTCGATATATGATGAACATAGATTAATATTGATGACCAGATGTTGATATCGCTATTTTATTTCAAAATTCCCTGAAACCAGCTTCCTTTTCAATAAATCCATCCAAATTCGATCTATTCCTACTGAACAATTGGCGAGATTATTAGCCTCATCCAACAAAATACAAGCTGACTCCTTGATTTTTCTTTCATAACCATTAGGTTCCGTCATTAGAATTTTTGTTCCATTCCAATCCATCATGTGATTGTCGGTATTGGAACACACATGATTTGCTATCTGCGATCTTCCAATATCTCTTTTTTTATGTTATTCTTATGGTCATGTTTTCTGATTTCTAATGGTCTTGATGTTTCTCCTGTATAAGATTTTCCACAAATAAAGGGAATATTGTAAATACAATTTCTTGATTTCTGGTTCTCATTCGAAGGTTCAGTTTTTGTTAATGCAGGTCGTAAATCATTTTTTGTTTTAAAACAGTTCTTATGTTGAATTTAAAACCAATTTTTTTAATTTTTTCTGAAAGTCCATGAACATAAGGAATCAAATTCATTAAAATTGATTGTTCATTACGGTTTGTTGTAGGTTCTTGATTGTTATTATCGTTTTGACGCAAAATTGTTCTCTTTAAATTTGAAATAGTTTTTTCTATGAAATTAGTTCGATATTGATTATCCTCAAGAATATCTTTAATGAATTTAATTTCATTGGCCCCTGACAAATTAGTGCTCAAATTTTTACGCAGGGGCCTTTCATATATTATTCAAAAATTTTTTTCTAATTGTTTCTTGTTTCAGAGACTGGGAGAGAAAATCCAAATTAAGTTTTCAGGAGAATGCAAAGACCTCTCAGACAATATTTCAATAGATATCTGCTCTAGTCTTTCGAGTCAACGTAACCTTGCACACAATTTTGATACTTTTACTTCATTGCAGATCGTCTATCTAACTCCTAGAGTTGCTCAGTCAGGGAAAAATGAATTATTTAAAATTTTTAGATCGTGATTCACTTTTTCTCTCATCAAAGCTGTCTCGTCTTGATCATAACTTTCTTCCGGGATATCTATTTGTTCTTTAATTTCCTTGTTATCAGTGTTTCATATAACAGGTAAGCCTAAATTACCTAATTGCTTACGATCTTTTCAAATTAAAAAAAAATTATTAATAACAAAGGAAAGGTTCCTGCCCAAAACCTTTGCAATAATTTATCAGGAGCCAAATTTTTTTCCTGAGAAAACTTTCACAAAAATGCAAAGATCTCCCATAAAATATTTCAATAGTATCTGAAATGTTAAAATTGAGAAGAACGCACCAATGCATTTTTTGTTCTTCAATTCCTACATTTCCAAGTTAATATGTTATGACATAAGCAAAAGGTTATTGTCCCAATGTTGATTGAAATGGCAATAAATTTTATTATGCATCAGATAATGGGGCTAGTTTCTGTTTAGTTGTTCAAACTTAAATTGATTCGTTATGAGGCAATAGTAGGTAAAAGAGTTCTTAGTTGCATGTGAGAAACAGATCAAGTGATTCACATCGTTTTATCGATAAAGGTATGAATACTTTGACATTTTCTCGACACGAAGAAAAAAAACACTCCCAGGCTGAAACAAATTCAAAGTGAGTAAATGCTGCCATAATAATTATTAGTTTGTAGAGTAAATAAGTCGAAGAAATTTGTTACTTCCCAAAAAGACAAATTGTAGTCAAAACATCTAACGTTTAAGTCTATATCAGACACCTCCATCAAAAAAATCTTGAACCAATAGGTGTTCCAAAAAATGAAAAATATGAAATAAATAAGTTTCAATCTTTATTATACTCCGAAAATAAAATTATCTACCAGTTACCTCTTGGTTCAGGGAAATACGTTTAGTTTCAAGTGGGAACATCGATGGATATTTTCGATTAATTTTTCTTTATTCCTCAAATGTGAGGATAAGTAGAATTGAACGCAGATCGAATCAGAATCCTCATTACTATTTCAAATATGAATTTCGTCAACAAAGTTTGGAGCACTTATTTCAGATGGTCCTTTTTCTACTCCTTCTTTTTACTTGGGTGGTTAATCTGAGAATAATTTAATTCATTATAAATAATTGTTGTTTTCCTTTTTTTTATTTCAGATTGAGAATTTTGGATAGATTGGTGAAGATTTTGTCTTTCTCTGTCCATAGGAGGATAACATGAAGATGTCCTAGATCATGGAGATGACTTCAAGATCCTTTTATATATGATTTTTTTCGTAATTTTTTTTATCACTGGGAGGCAGGGTATAAGTTTTTTTCTAACCTCTTTATCAACTAGTAAGTAGAGAAGCTGCGACCATAAGCTCATGATACGTATATTGTCAAATCTATCTCCTCGTTGGCAATTCTTAACACATCCTGTCTGAAGAGAAAAATTAATGTTAAAAATTGATTATTTCTTCGATTCGAATGTTTCCAACCTTCCTACGAGAAAAAACTCACTTCAATCGAAGCGCAGGTAGTCGAGATACCATCCGGTTGATACAGCATGTACTTTCGAAATTACATACACAAAATTACATATACAAAGGTTTAGACCGTATAGTGGGACCAAATGACATAGTAGCGGAGGCGCCACTCCAAAATTCTCGGTATAACCGCCGATAATTCGGCCTCGCAGACAAAAAAACAATCGAATCGTACTAATTTCGGCAGCCCGAGCTAAAGCTGAAGTACCTGTGGTGATTTATGTGACGTTGTGATTCGACATTCGACCACAAACATCGAATTTCAATTAGGCGTGAGTCGGTTGTGGAAATTGAAAAATAAAGTTGGGGATACATTTCGAGACGGAAGTACCCTTCGTAAATAAATACAGCAATGAAATATTGACGCCATAGTGAATATAGACGATGGCAAAGCTATTTCTTCCTACATTAAATATCTATTTCTCCTATATCATATGATTTATGTGAGAAAAATACATTTTAATCTTCGTTACGTATAAATTCCAAGTTTCAAGTATTTTTAAATCAACGTCCTTATGTTTATTATCCTTCAAGTCTTCTTAACCCAGAAATCTGCATTCTTAAAGGGGACAATGAATACCTACCCCAATTTGCTTGGCTATATAAGATATCACTCGAAATGTTGCCTTTACTTATTCTTTTGTTACTGTCCTCTTTTATAACAGTTAAACTCACCCTTATGTAAAAGCTTCTGAAAGGAGAAAACCTTCCTAAAACGAATTTTAATGATCAGAAGTCCTGTTTTATTTTCTTCAATACTTCCTAGAAAATCCCATCACCTCCACTAAAATTCTTAGATTTTAGGGTCATTTCCTTCAGTGAGAAATTGCAGTTTTGTACAAACCTTTTTTTGGACTCACTTCTCCAATTTTTTTTGTTCTTCATCGAATAATGGGGATGTCTGAAACAAAAATGAAGTGAATAAATACATCAAAATTTATCATATGGATCACTTCTCATACCCAAATTTTGTTCGTTTGAAATAGAGCAGAAGAACAAACATTTATTATGAGCCGAAGGACTCAAGCACGAGTTTAATCGAAGAAAAGAACCACAATGAAAAAAAGGCCAAGAGCTCAATCCCTATTTAAATATTCTGGATGAGTGAATGTTATTATAAGAAAGGCTGAAAGCTGAATGCATTAAACTTTGTATTTGTTTCAGATTCTGCTCTATATCTCCTGATCCATCCATTTTTGGCCAAGAAATATTATAAACTATGTATAGAGCAGAATCTGAAACAAGTCCAAAAATTCCCCTGTTTTTGGTGTGTGAAAATGTTTGCACAATTTTCTGAGATTTGCAAACTTGTGTATACATTGCTCTAATGAATCCTCACAACGACACGATTTCATGTTGAGAATTTTTCTGTCGGAGGAGTCTAATGTAGACTTCAAAACGTTACGAAATGTTGTTTTTTTTTTTCATTGTTAGGCCACTATTTTTTGAAAGGATTTGACTCCTGACAAATTAGTGCACAAATTAGTGCTTTTCGTCTATGATCTACAAATTTTTTCTAATCGATTCTTTCTTCAGAGACTGGGAGAGAAAACCTCAAAATAACTATCAGAAAAACAGGAATCAAGGTTTCTCTGTAAATGGCAAGGGCGGATATAGATTTTTTTCAAGGGGTGAGGGGTTTGATAACGATTGAGAATCAATATATTGATATGAAAAATAAACAGAGTGTTCTTGAAACCATGTGACATAATTCAGGAGTTAAATGCTCGTAGAAATCAAGATGCAGCAAAATTTACTCAGCCCAACCCTTTCCGAGATATTACCTACCCTTAAATGGTAGTGACTAAAATTCAGTGTTTATTTTTTTCTGAATCCATAACACGTAGACTACGTTGGTTTATTTTCGCTGAAAGTGTTAATTTTCAGCATTCATCATGAATCCTTCCACATTTTAAATCTTCAGTGTTTTACGCTCAATTTATTAAAATAATTATAAGATATGTTATTTTCTCCCGCTATCAGTATTAGGGAAAAAAATTCAATAATGAAAAAAGTTTGTAAACAAAACAACGTTTTTAATTCATAATTTAATTCCGTGAAACTTTAGCTTGAAAAAAAGTTTTGATATTAAATAAAGGAAGGGTTGCTAATTTCACCCACGTACAATTAACGCAAATATTGAAACAAGACCCATGGTAAGTTCTTTAAGAGTGCACGAAAATGACAGAATTTCAAGTTTCTAGCTTTACTGGAATTTTAGAAAAAAAAACCTTTTAAGGGTGATATCTAGGAAAGGGGTGAGCTGAGGAAATTTCGTTATAGAAAAGATCCATCTTTATTCAATGCGAGCATTCACTTCCTATACATCAATTTAGGAATACAATGTACCTAACTTTTTTCAAGTTTTTGATATTCATGGGGGGATTGAAATGAAAATAACACGAATATTGTGCCCCATTTTGAGAGAATTTTCGAAGCTTGAGATGTTGGTAGTATTAAAATTAAATCTTTAATCAATTGATGGAGTTTTCCTTTAAGTACCTACTTATCCTCGAGACGTGGTCAACTTATTCTGAAATACCATGTTTGTTCATCCAATTTTTTTAGGTTTTTCTCTCCCATTTTCTGAATTAAAAATCAATTAGAAAAATTTGTGAATCATAGAAGAAAGTCCCCTTCGTAAAACGTGTGCACTAATTATCAAATATAACAAATGATGAATCAAAAATTCTCACGATTCTAGAGAATTTCGTGAATTCAAGAATTCGTCTGACGAAGTAGTCTGAAATACACTCAAAAACGTTACGTAGTTTAAAAGTTCGAAGTATTTTTCCTTTTTATCATTATTAGGCAATTATTTTTTGAAAAGAAATTAGTGCATTCAATAATGAAAAAAATTTGTAAACAAAACAACGTTTTCAATTCATAATTTAACTTCATGAAAAAAAGTTTTGATATGAAATAAAGTAAGGGTTGCTAATTTCAACCCCCGTATAATATAAAGATTCTAAAGCAAATATTGAAACAAGACCCGTGGTTAGTTCTTAGCGTTCTTAGTGCACAAATGACAGAATTTCAAGTTTCTAGCTTTGCTGGAATTTTAGAAAAAATAAAACCTGAAATTTTGTCAACACCTTTTAAGGGTGATATCTCGAAAAGGGGTGGGCTGGGGAAATTTTGTTATAGAAGAGACCCATCTTAATTTCATGCGAGCATTCACCTCCTACACATGAATTTAGGAATACAGTATTTTTTTCAGGTTTTGATATTCATGGGGGTGGCAACCACCCCCATAACCCCTTCCACCCCTAACCCCCTTGGTAAATTCGATGACAATATCGAGAACATCGTTGTCCCAGTCATTATTCATCAATTGTAAGACTAAATGAGCATTTCTTCGGTAAGGCCCATCATCAAGGGTCCAGTAGGAATGTTTATTCAGATACCTGTTATCACCATAACTCAAATCTCGCTCGTTATTCCCAGACACCCGAGATAAACATCGGCAACAGACGCCAACGTCTCCCAAAATAAACGTTCAGGTCCAACCCTGTTTCGATAAGTGGCTTCATCAGGCTTTGGACTCCAGTAGGGCCGGCATCGCCAAAGGTCTAGACCTGGTTGTGGCAGACACACTTCCCGGCGCTCTTGCACCCCTACCATATCCTCCTTCTTTGTTGTTTGCCCCGTCACCGAGGAGGGAATCCCTGCCTCCGTTATTTTTGCCGAACTATTATGTTTTTATTTTTATTGCTTATTCTCTACGTTCACGCGGAGCTTTGGATTGTTTATTGGAAATATGTAGGGCAGTCGTTTTATGGGGGTTGTTTTTGGGATTGAAGATGAGAAGTGTAATTATCTGGGACAGGGGTTCTCGAAATTTATCAAATATTGTAACCCTTTTCATTAACAAAACATTTTGAGAACTCCTTCTTATGTAGTGAACCTACAGAAAATACGATTACATTTTCATCACATGGACAACAATGCACAATTATTAGAAATGCTAAAGTCTTACCTATACAGTAATTAAAATGAGCTTGTATCTGTAATAAATAAAAAATTATAAACGAAGCAATAAATATAATCTCAAATTGAATTTTGTTCCTACATTTTTTCATAGGTTCAACCCGAAAACCATTCATGAATAAATGATGATGAACTCACAAGAAATTCAACAGCATTGTTGAATATTCTATCTGTTCCACAATTCTAAAAATGTGATCACGGGAGATCTCGATGCGCTGAAATTTTTTGAAACTACTCAGGTTATTCTCATATTTATTTTCATAAATAAACTTTTCGATGAGGACGAAAATTAAAAAATTGCTTTAATGACATTAACTGTATTTGTAGAAAAAATTATACAGGAGAGGCATCAAGACCTTCAGAAAAAAGAAATATTCAACTTAGAGAAAGATGGATTGAAATGAAAATAACACAAATATTTTTCCCCATTTTGAAACTTAATAATCGAATTTTCGAAACTTCAGATGTTGGTAGTATTAAAATTTAATCTTGAATCAATTGGTGGAGTTTAGGAGTACTCATCCTAGAGACGTGTTTTTTTTTTGAAACACCCTGTATGTTTTTCTAAATTTTTCTAGGGTTTTCTCTCCCATTTTCTGAAATAAAAATCAATTAGAAAAATTTGTAAATCATAAAAGAAAGGCCCCTGCATAAAACGTGTGCACTAATTGTCAAATGACAAATGATAAATCAGAATTTTCACAATTCTAGAGAATTTCATGAATTTAAGAATTTGTCTGCGAAGGAGTCTGAAATACACTCAAAACGTTACATAGTTTAGAAGTTCGAAGTAGTTTTTTTTCAATTCTGAAAAGAATTGGCTGCTGACAAATTAGTGCAGTAGTTTTCTTGTGCAATTTGCCTTTCTTCAATTATCTAAACAAAATTTTATATTAGGTTTTCGTTTCAGAGACTAGAAGAGAAAACTCTAAAAAAAGTTTTAGAGTGCAGAGACCTTCTATAAAATAATTAAATCATGCAATAATCCAACGTTTTGTGAGTGTAGTAGCTGAATGGGTGACTAGGTACTTCAGTTATGGATTTGAACAAGGGTTCCAATGATTTAATGCGTTGAATTCTACTAGTTTGACTCAGAGGAAATTAGATTTTATGTACTGTTCAATTAAGAATGCAGCCTCCAAAAATCATAGTTTTTTTCATTCTCTTGGACGTTATTCTGTGTAATCCAAATCAGTACTGATAATTCCTAAATAGATATCTAGGAGAATAAACAATTCAAATTGAGAGAAAAATCAGTATGTATATATATATATATATATATATAAGCGAGGATCCTACAGCTTCTGCCGCATCTCGCATTTCGATCTCCATACTTCTCGATTTCTCCAATCATCCTCATGAATTGCTCTATCCCTCATAATTTCAAAAACATTCTTCAACCAAGTTGTAGCAGGTCTTCCTCGTTTTTGTTTTCTGTTTATATTGTACTGGAATGCTCGTTTCGGCCATCTATTATCATCCATTCGTTGCACGTGACCATACCATATCAACTGTCGGGTTTCTATTCTTTCGGATGTTCTTAGTATTCTATTTGTCCTTCGTCTTATTTCATCATTCGTTATATGTTCAATTCTGGATATTCGACATGACCTCCTCAAATAATCCATTTCAACGGTATGCATGGTCTAAAAAACGTGTGTATCTAGGATAGACAATTGGGGTTTCAAACTTCAATAACTTTCTTAAAAATGAGCCCATTTTCACGAGTCATGAAGCATCCTAAAGGTTGTTGAAATATCTTTCAAAAACAGGAGTTCAAATTGATTCAAGTTTATTCGTGACAATGTATGGGGTTTGAAAAAAAGGTTGAAAATATCACGGTATAGAAATGACACGTTAGTATTATGGGTAATGGAATTTTTGTGATTGAGTCAGGCGAAGCCCAAAAGGGTGAATAATAAGATGAACTGAAGAAAACACAAGTTAACTGTTTATTCGTTAATTGCATCCAATATCACAATAATTTTGTTTGAATACTTTTCTGATTTCTGTTTTTTCTCTTTCTTTAAGAAAGAGATAGCAATGTGTCAACATTTGACATTTGTAGCCGAAGACTTACTTTATCGAGAAATGGAATTAAAAATTGAGATTGACAACTTTTCGTAAAGCTCACTATTCTGAAAAAAGTCCTCTTTATTTTTGAAGACCCGGTATAACGTCAAAAATAAAGTAAAATTATTTTGAACTCCTGCTTTTTGGAAGAAATTAACACAATCTTCCGGATGCTTTTTGGCTCGTTAAGATCGGATCATTCTTGAAAAAGTTATTGAGATTTGAAATTTTCATCATGCGAATGTGTGTACTCAACATGGATAATTAGCTATTCAAATTGCGATATATAAGCATATGTTATCATGCAACGCTCCAACTTGAAAGATTACAGATGCTTGCTGTTTACCATGCACTCATACTTCGAGAACTCAACTCAGAAAAGCCTTTCCATGCAACGATCCCGTCAATTTCCCTCGAAAATCGCGACGAGAATGAAAATTCCGCTACAGCGCATCCGCTACAGAGCGCCGAATCACCTCAGAAGCCCCCGAATTGCCGCTTTGTGCAACGCGTCGCCGATTTATTTCCTACACATTCGAAAAACCTGCCCTATTTACTTCTAGTTAATCCACTCTGCTAAATATATGCTCATGCATTTTTACCTGACAAGCCGGAACATCATCCGCTGGAGGTCCCTCTTGGGGCCACTACGGGTATGCAATACGGGCCTGGCGCCAAGACGGCGCCAGTGCTGCCCCACCACATGGTCTAGACCAGTTCACTCTGTCGGCGCGTTCCGAAACCGTTCTCTGCCGGCGTTGCCGGTTCGGGCAAAAATTCCTGGACCTGCCGAAAGTTTAGAGAGTCCGTTAATCTCGATTAATTTAAAGCCTGAGTCGTTTTTTGAGTTCTTTCCATTCCATCGTGCTTTTCAAGCTATTGCATAGCTTTTATCTCAGGCTTTGAGCGACCGAATGTAGAAATTCCGTAACGAAAAAACCTTACACAGCCGTGTATCGTCGGTTCAATTCGGCAGATTTCGGCACGGTGTTTGGGTGCTTGCGACTAGACGGATTCGTGCAGCCACTCTAGCAGTGCCAAATGGAGTCGGCAATCTTGCTGTTCCCGTTGAATTACGAACGGCAAATATTTCATTAACATCGGATAGAAAATGTATTGCCAAACGCAAACATTTTCCATTAACTTCAGCTCTTGCCCTAACTTTACATAAGTTGCAAGGTGGAACTTTCGACGAAATAGTATATGAGTATAGTAAATTACATTCTCAGGAACTCGTCTATGTTGCACTCTCTCGGGTGGCTAATATTGAAAATTTGTATATTACGACAAAAAATGATAATTCTGCATTTAAGTTTTATCATAATCGAAGGCAAGCTGCATCGACTGCATCTTTGTTGCAAGAATTCAAAAGATTGTCTTTAAATAGTGTTCAGACGTTAGCTCAAAGTGTCTTAGATTTCATTAGTAATAGAAATGGCATTTCAATGATGACTTTCAATTGCCAAAGTCTACATAGTCACAAATACGATTCACAAGATTCAGTTACGAGGCAAACCAATGTGGTACTTCTTACCGAAACATGCATGACGCGTGATAATCCGATTGAAATACCTAATTTCAATTGTATTGTTCAATGCAAACGAGATACTGTTCCAAAAGGTGGGGTAGCTATTTACCAAAATAGTAATAATGTTACTAATATTATGACTCCGAATATTGAAGACGTTGGCGATGTTAATGTTAGACGCTCATTTGTTGGAGATATATGTGCATGCTTATGCAAACTTAGAAATGGCCTACACATAGTCATGGTAGCAATTTACATTACTCCGAATCCAAAATTGGAAGAGGTAGAGCATTTTAGTCATCGCACTTTACTGGAGTACACTGAAGAAGGGTCGAAAATACTTGGTACAAATTATAATAAATTTCCACTTATCTTGGCTGGCGATTTCAACATTAACTTCTCTGATAAAAAATCAGAGCGGTTGACAACTTTTCTGACGGAAAAATTTAATTCAAAAAAGCATAATGATCCACAAGAATCCACAACAAAATATGGGACCACTATTGAAGCGGTATTTTCCAGACATTTAGAAGACATTAAGTCTCAAACTTATATTTCTTATTTCAGTTACCATAAACCTATAATTTCAATGAAAAACATTCCTGAACAACCTACATGTATTGTAAGATAAATGAAAAAAATTCAAATCAACCATATTATCTTCTTATTTTGGAATTGATGCTATGCAATAGCTTTACCGCGGCAGTCCTCGAGTGCCACACGTGTTTTTTCTTTCTTCTTAAGCTTAATGTTTTTGTTCTTTCTGTCGAATTTTGAGGAATAACGTTTCAATATTCTAGGTATAAACATGAGACGTTCAGACGTTTTGGAGATATGAGCGATTTTCGATTTCCAAAATAATAACTTCAAAAAACGATAAATAAAGAAAATGAAAATGCGATTGATTTTTGATTCTAGGGTTTTAGTGGTTTTACAGAAGATTTTCCACATGACTACTGTAAATTTCAATGCACAGGAAGTACATCGTCGTTAAAAGATTTACGTTCTGTCTCGAAAAAACATGTTGCAAGTTTTCATTGATATTCACTGAAATTGCATACACTTAACTTCCAATGAATTCAAATTCTTCCTATCTTCTGGGGAATGTTTGTACTTAAAGATTCTCAATAGCGAGTGTACAATGTAAGTTTGCTCCATCTCACATAAACCAAATATTCAACGACTGATTTGAAGGTGCAAAGTCCAGAAAGTTGGCAAGGTATTTTGAAGGAAGTTAAGGTTTTCGTGATTAAACTACTAGTCCTAACAAATGATCTCATAAACAACCTAGACATATTTACACTGAAACGTTGTTGATGCTTGGATTCATTATTGACGCCCAAACATGGCTATTAAAAGTTAAAAATTCCAGTCGGTTTCAACAGTGAGAGGGGTGGGGTTTTCAGCAATCTTTGTGGAAACTCAAACAAACAAAATCAGAGTTTTTCCCTTTTTGCAGAACTGAAACTTAGACCGGAACTTGAACTGCAAAAATGCTAGATATTTTTCAATGAAAAAGTTATTCATAATTAAACGAAGTTTGAACACATTGCAGAGTTATAAATATGAACACACACTGTTTATTTAATCCTTGTAATTCGAAAAATGAAAACGAAAAAAAAGTATTAACGAAGAAGTTAGACGGAGACAGTTCAGGTACCTGATGAAGAGTTAATAGCCGCATTTGGCGACGGTAGATGACCAAAGCCATAAGCAAATACTTAAGGTAGTTAGGTGCTCAACCCAACTATTAAGGAAATGAATGACACAGGTTATAAATCATTGGAGTAAAGCTCCCGACTATTATTTCTGTGAATTTTAGAATTACTGTCTGTAGACTTCTTTTTGTTGCTGTATTTCGAGATGGGTTTTATAACTTTTCACTTTTCTGGTACACTGAAGAATTATGGTTTATGGTGACTTTTGGCCCCATTTTAAGGAAAACACTTTATATGAACATGGTAAAGGTGGTAAAGTTTTCAACAATGAATCATTCATTATTAATATCTACAATACCACTTCAGATATTCTGATGAAGTGTACAATGAATCAAGGGGCTTTTTTCAAAGTATCACCTTATTTTGAATTTCCGACAGTGGCGTTCAAATGTAATTTGACCTGCCTTTTTTAGCAGACATTGATTGTATGCCACAGATTTTTCCTGAAATAAAAATTATTTTCGAATTTCCAAATCATTTCTTACCAAAGTTGATCACTTGACTTTTTTCAATCCGGTTTTCGCTAAAAAAAATTAATAACCATTTCTCTGCATGATCATAACAATATCGTTAATACATACATATAATGATATAATCACCATGAAGAGACATACGTAGATTTAATTTTTTTAGATGAAACTTGAAACCTGTGCATCGAAATATAAAAATTTAAGGAATCAAGTTGTAGATATTAATAATAAATCATATATTTTTGAAACTTCACCACCCTGTATTTCAAAAGGTAAGACGTTTGGGACATACATTCATATGGAGTTTTTTCTTGGAATAGGCCTGAAATTAACCCCTTTAATATTGACATTTGAGCAGGAGGGTTGAAAGATCGCTAAGAAGGCCTAACATAAGTAGAAGAAGAAGAAGAATATTGACATTTAACAAAACGAAACATCCTGTCTATCACAGAAATTTACTGGCTTATATTTTCTACGAATTTACTTTTGAATATAGCGTTGAAATTTTAATTTTCCTTTAACCTTTGTTTTTATGATATCAAGATCGAATTTTAATCAAAGGGTACATTTCAAGATGAATTTTTCAGTAGTCAAGTATTATGAACATAGTCTGGTGGATACGAATGTCAATGTCAATTTTCTACTAAATCACAGATGCAAGAGAATCCAGAGACAAGTTCTATAAAAATCAATATAATCCAATATAATCTCAATTATATAATGCATACTCGAAGATATGAATTAGTTATATGAGTCTTATCTGATGTAATTTTTTTCACCAGAAATAATATTCATTTTTTTACAAGTAACAGCTCAAAAATGTTTGTATATATAAATAGTATATTCTAAAACAAGTTGCAGAATGAGCTTCTATTCCAACACGAATGCGAAGTTCGAAAACGAGCGACGAAGGAGCGAGTTTTCGATAGCATGAGTGTTGGAATTGTCTTCTGCAACGAGTATTAGACGGTATTTTCTCTATTTCAGTCAATTTTTGTGAAATACTCTCGAAATTAAAATGAAAATTCAGATTAGTGACTTTAGTATTGTATCTTGGCAGTTGGTGTGACTTACGAAATTTGACAGATCACGGAATTTGAATTGATTTGATTCGAAAGTTGATTCGATCGGAGGTCAGTTTTGACAACCATAAAACGAAAAATATTACTGCAAACAATGCTGTAATGAGTTTCATTACAACACTACTTTTAGTACTGTAATGAACTCATTACGATACTGAAATAGAGAAACTCCTTTTATAGGGTCCTTATACAGTCATTTCTCATTAAAATGTGTGTACAGCCAATGTGGCTAATAAAGTCTGAGATATCATAGATTTAAAGTAAATTTGTATACCTCTAGTTATGATTTTCTTGAGCAATCTCATCCATGGCTTTGTGTCTTTTTCAGATCAAAATATATACAGTTGCAATTCGATCGGATCGGATGTTTCCAAAATTATTATAAAAAAATGTTGCACCAAATCAGAATTTAACTTAAATCGCCATTGAATATTCAGTGACTCCAACCTTATCTGTTTCGAGACGAAAAACATCAACAGAATCATATGTTTGCTCTCTGATTCGGCAATCATTCGAAATATCAAACGAATTACATAATCCAAAAAAACAATACGCGATGACGTTTATCCCAAAAGCCGGTTCGTTCAAGTCCCGCGCAGACCTTGCGCCTGTCAAGAAACCGATCCGGCAACGCTGCGCGCACCGACCGACTCTCGTTTATCGCAAGCCGAAGGACCAGCTCAGTCGTTCAGGATCGGAGGTTCAGTCCGTACAGAAACCTGCGATAGTAGTGAGCACGACCGGTGCTCGCGCGTGTGTCAAATTTCCCGCAAAACGTCAGCCGAAAACAGTGCCGTGTGCGCGACTGTCAAACGGGGACAGTTTAGGTTAGGTCGTTCCATGTTCGTGCGATAGTGTTGTGGTGAATCGAGAGTGCGATCAAGTTGTCCAAATGCTGGTCCAGCGGAACGGAGCCGACCTAAGCCTGCTTCATGTTCATGTTCCGAAGCAAGAGAAACGTTCTGAGTAAGCGGTTGGTGGAGGCACATCGCAGAAGGGCTCAGCAACTGGGGAACGATGAGTGCGTAGACGTGGGCCCGCTGCTCAAACGCCTCCAAGAGAACCAGCTGCAGATGCTGTTGAGCGCTGTCACTAGCCGCGGACACGATTCCTCCAATTGCGTGCTGTTGCCGCGTGACCAACAGCCGCACGTGCTGTGCTGCCAGGCCTGGAGGTGGCCCGACCTCAGACTGGCCTCCGAACTCAGAAGGTTACCGGTGTGTAGATCCGCGACCGACCCTGTGTATATTTGTTGCAACCCTTATCACTGGAGCAGGATATGCCAACCTGGTGAGTCCTCAATCTATAATTCACCTACATTCACTCCTTTATCTTTCCAGAACACCCCAGCAGCAGAATTTCATGTGTCTGATGCCTCCCAACCTGTCACAACACTAACACTCTCATTTACTAACCCTTACACCATTGTATTATGTGTGAAATGAAAATCTACCAATGTGTATTCATTGTAATCGTCAAGACCACAGCAAGATATATACACTTGGTGAGTCCTTCACGTATGCTAATCCCACATTAAATCCTCTGTCTTTTCAGAACACCCTCAGTAGTTGTCTTGGTCTTCTCGACATGTCTTTAACATTGATATGAAGATAACGTTAATTGGGATAGATTCTTGTTTTCCAAAAGATAATACATTTCACCACAACCTTCTCCATTAAGCAACGAGACTCATTCAACAAATTTTTTAGAACGTTTCTTGATTCTTGACTCACTAACATCCAATTATTGTATCTGCAAGATGATATGCAGCTATTCTCTTCAACTTCTATTGTCATTAGCCCTGATTAACCATTACGACGGACTCTTGTGGTGCCTAATCTTTGATTTTTATGAAGTCGACGTGTGAAGAATTATGAATGAAGAAACTGTCAGTATCGAATTGCACTCAGACTGGGAATTATTAAAATTCAAAACGGTTTCTTACTGAAGACCAGCTTTTTCTGAACCAAGAATTCTCAATAGGAGGAAGAATATCTCATTTATGTATTAAAGTTCAAGAAGAAAGTATGGAAATAAATGATAAGAAATTGGCTATAAGTCCTTTACACGCTTGAAAGCTCTCGCGTTCGGTTCAAACTCGAAGAAATAGCATGAATAATTACTGGTTATTTAATTAATAATTTAATAGTTCTGAAGTGTGAAGCTTCAGCACATTTGTTGAGATGTATTTGACGAGTAATGCGGAAGATCTTTCTATATTGCTCAAAACTAAACAGGAGGTTACCGGTGTGTAGATCCGCGATCGACCCTGTGTATATTTCTTGCAACCCTTATCACTGGAGCAGGATATGCCAACCTGGTGAGTCCTCTATCTATATTTCACCTACATTCACTCCTTTATCTTTCCAGAACACCCCAGCAGCAGATTTTCATGTGTCTGATGCCTCCCAACCTGTCACAAAACTAACACTCTCATTTACTAACCCTTACACCATTGTATTATGTGTGAAATGAAAATCTACCAATGTGCATATGTGTATTCATTGTAATCGTCAAGACCACAGCAAGATATATACACTTGGTGAGTCCTTCACGTATGCTAATCCCACATTAAATCCTCTGTCTTTCCAGAACACCCTCAGTGGTTGTCTTGGGCTTCTCGACACGTCTTTAACATTGATATGAAGATAACGTTAATTGGGATAGATTCTTGTTTTCCAAGAGATAATACATTTCACCACAACCTTCTCCATTAAGCAAGGAGACTCATTCAACAAATTTTTTAGAACGTTTCTTGATTCTTGATTCTTGATTCACTAACATCCAATTATTGAATCTGCAAGATGACATTGAGCTATTCTCTTGAATTTCTATTGTCAATAGCCCTAATTAACCTTACAACGGATTGTTGTGGTGCATACTCTTTGTTTTTATGAAGTCGACGTGTGAAGAATTATGAATGAAGAAACTGTCAGTGTCGAAGTGCACTCAGACTGGGAATTATTAAAATTCAAAACGGTTTCTTACTGAAGACCAGCTTTTTCTGAACCAAGAATTCTCAATAGGAGGAAGAATATCTCATTTATGTATTAAAGTTCAAGAAGAAAGCATGGAAATAAATGATGAGAAATTGGCTATAAGTCCTTTACACGCTTGAAAGCTCTCGCGTTCGGTTCAAACTCAAAGAAATAGCATGAATAATTACAGGTTATTGTAATTAATAATTTAATAGTTCTGAAGTGTGAAGCTTCAGCACATTTGTAGAGATGTAATTGTCGAGTAATGCGGAAGATCTTTCTATATTGCTCGAAACGAAACAGCTGTTTTTTGTTGAGGAAACAAGAAGTATCTGTTGGTTTGGTTAGCGATATGAGTGATTATCTGATGAAGGTTTCCCTACTGTACAAGCTCAAGTAAAAAAGTACCAACAATTTTTAATTTAAATGGACAACTTCTAACGGATGGGGATATTTCTTCGGTGGATCCTTAACTGACATCTATGTCAAGTTTAAGCTTGATCTGATCCACTAGTTGTTTACCTCAGAAGAGTTTTAAATTTTTGGAATTTCGTGTTGCAACCGATATTTGGAGCAATAAGACTTTGAGGACTAGGCTCTATCAAAAACCAGAGCATGCGAGTGACATTGTGCGAAAGTCTGCAGTGGACGAAGTGCTGATCCAGCCTTCAGAAAACGCATCCATGTGACTTTGGTTGTCTTGACTCAAATTGCCTTTTGTGGAAAAAATAGTGAAAAGGAAGATGGAAAAGAAGAATTCATTTTAATCACAGTTTCGGTACTTTCTGAGCCTAAAGTAACGGTTGAACTTGCTGGATTTGGTTCAGTATTTACTGCCGTCATCAAGCAGAGATGTCCTCTTCAAACCAACTATTAATAAAAATCATGTGGTACTTATCAATAGGAGACCTATCTCATGGTAATGAATGTTTGATCGGTAAACACGAAACGCGCCCGACAGCACTATTTTCATGTGGCCAAACAGATACGGTTTCTCGGAATGATGTGGAACACACATATACAATTCAGTTCCAAAGATGTTACCGTAATAAATTCGAGACGAGCAAACAATACAGCCGTGCGTCATCCACTGGATAGCTTCCAATGGGTTCTCCGAAACACAGGTGATTGTTATTATAGTTGTACCTCGATGATCTTTCAATCAACCGTAGTGCTATGTGCAAATAAAAGGTGCGACAATTGGTTACGCGTCTCCCAGATTAAAGCTATTCATGACGTGCTTTAGGGATTCTACTAGGTCTTCAGCTAACTCAGAATAGCTGCTGACTTAGAAAGATGCCAAAATTGCTGTCGTGTCCTTGAAACTTGAATTGAAAGGATGATGTCAACTCTAAAATTGTCATTTGGGAGAGAACAGGTTCGCGAGTGCGATATTAGTGTCGTTAATTGTGAAAGTTTTATGACAAATTGGAAGCAGTCTCTTTCAAAAAGGTGGCAACTTTGACGCAGTGGATGTTTCTGCAAAAGGATAAAAGTGCAGTGGTGTGTATACAAGTTCTGATGGTCTTTTTATAAGAAGAAATTGATCTGGATTAGACAACTATGCTTGTCGATTATAAGCATCTGAAAATCAAAAGGAAAATATTCGAGTGATTAATCGATTTATGAGTGGATACCTCAAAACAAACGAGCAATAAAACCCCGCAGATATTAATGGTGTTAACATTCCAGTGGGATTCATTTTAACAGGCTCGGTTTACACAAACAAGAGCAATGACCAAAGTTGATGGTATGCATGTTCGGTCGTATGATTGTTGTTGCGACAATTCAATGCGGGCTTGCAGATTTCATTCATGTCCTTATCTCGGTTGCTTTCGATTTCGAATTCAACACCCGATATCACTTGCAATGTGATTGAGGCGTAGAAAACACTTCTGGGATCCAAGAAGTGTAGTAGATGTGGGCATGCGATCATTTTGTGCCCACATGAGGTGGTGGATTAGAAAATTAAATTAGATCTCGTGATGCTCGAATCCAAGCAGCGTTGTGTGGGGTCATTACCTGGATGGATCAACGAGATAGTGACAAATTTCGGAATTTCATTCCAGATTCTATTAATGGTAAATTCGATAGACGATGTTCAAACTGTTAAAGTGAAGAAAAGCGACAAATACCTACGATCGATTCCGTCGAAATCTTGTGCTGGATAATAAACTACAGAGATAGTAGAACTAGACAGCAGATAAACGACCATGTTTGGAATCTAGCACGTCGTTTCCTAGAAAAACCCGACGTTGGCCACAGAATGCACAAAATGGCATTCTGAAAAAGCCGAAGCCGGGTCTCTTTCCGATAAAGTTGACCACGCTTTTGATTCCGGCATGTCACGAAAAATTCTCGAGTGACTCACCTCCTCCTATCTTTCAATCATCGAGATTGATCTAAACGAAATCTTAATGAAGAATTTCAAGCAAAATTAGGTTCCGAGGCACGATCAGCATAAGGGGAATTCGAAGAATGTCGGCTTGTGAAGGTTCACGCTGCACCGTCTTGTGTATCAACATGTGATCATCTCTGACAACTTGTCCATGAATTGGACGCAACATTGGCGTAGTCAGAAGGATTATACATAACAACTACATTCATTTATTATCTGTCAAACTTATGAGAGGGAAAAACGTTCTGAAAATCAATATTTTTCAATGCGAAAATCACTAAACAATATTCATGGACATATATTCAATGAATCAGAGAACATAACAAATAATACTCGTACAGGAGTCATTGGATTTTGAAGTCTTGGAAGAATATCAGTGCCTTCAGCACTCTTATTAAATTAGTTATTTATAAAACAAGTCCAGAAGGCACTGATATTCTTCCAGGATGTTCAATGTCCATCATATACTTTAGATACAATTTAAACTAACTGAATGGGCAGATAGAAGTAACCAACCGAGTAACGAAAGTAGATATGTAGAATAGACATGAATTATAGCTTCTTGACATTTAACTCCGAACACAATTGTTTTGCAGGTGTTAAACATGCACTACAGTTGATCATAACTGGGCTATTATGCTTCTTTAACACAGATCGTATTTCATATTTAACAACCTGTCCCAACTTCTGATAATAACGTCCGTTGGCAAGTCGTTAAAATATCGAGAATAACCATCAACGCAAAAATTCCTTCTTTTCGACTACGAAGATAAGATATTAAATTGAAATGTGATTAGGATTTTTTATTTTCTCATTTGGGAATGGACAAAATGAAGAATAAACAGAACCTAAAGTTCGGAAGGAATATCTTCATGGATCCGACGCCGAAATCGAGTACGCCACTGGCGTTGAAGGTCTCCATCTTTGAAATCTCTCGTCTAGCTATGCGTCCACAACAATTTTCGATCTTCTCTGGACCTACACGTCAGTTCCGAGAAGACGCATTCGATTTGAGTTGATTCTTCTTGCGTGTTGTAAATTGCTGGAGGTAGAGCAATTGGAGTGTATGGGGTTCCCTTGCGCTGGCAGTGAGAATTTCCAAATACTCAAAAGTATTCTTCGCTTATCTACACTCCCCGTCAATAAATTCCGGACAGGCAAAATTTTTGTCAAATTCAACACCCTGTATCTTTTTTCGTGGTTCACCGATTTTGTTGAAATTTTCACCAGGTACAGTATTGGGTCTTGTTATATTAACCTGGAATTAACTTCGCGAAAATACTTGTAGTTCATCCTTATCCAAGGTGAAACAAAACCTTGTTTTATACCCTTCATTTCTAAACACCCTGTGGTGAATTTGAGGCGGAAATTTTGATTTCATTCAGATTTAGTTTGAAGTGTGACCCTTTCTTAACAAAATGTTTTTCGATTTCCGTCAGTATCTGCTTTAAAAAAAAAGATGCACATTTTCAAAGAAAGTATTGCATTTTTCAATTCTAATAACAATTTAAAACTATACCTTATCGACTAGCAAACATAAACAAACATCTGAAAATTAATAGCGTGTATTTCCACCTCTCTTTCTCATCACTTCTACCATACGACCTGGCATACTTTCAATGCATTTCCGAATTGCTTTTGGGAGAATATTTTCCCGTTCTTCAAGAAGGGCTGTTCGTAAATCGGGCAAGGTGTTGGGCTGCCGATTTCGAACATGTCTACCTAGCATATCCCATTCATGTTCAATTGGATTTAAATCCGGACTCTGGCTGGCCACACCAATCGTTGAAAATTCGCCTCTTGTAAGTATTCTGTTACAACCCGTGCAACGTAAGGCCTAGCATCGTCCTGCATTGAAAGAAATTGTTGTGGAAAAATTGCCCCAAAAGAAATTTGGAACTGCATTGAAAGTCACGTCGTATGGTAGAAGTGACCAGAAGGCGAGGTGGAAATACACGCTATTAATTTTCAGATGTTCGTTCATGTTTGCTAGTCGATAAGGTATTGTAATATTTTAAATTGTTAAAAAAAATTGAAAAAATGCAACACTTTCTTCGAAAATGAGTATCATTTTTTTAAAAGCAGATACTGACCTAAATCAAAAAACATTTTGTTAAGAAAGGGTCACACTTCAAATTGAAACTTAATGATATCAAATTTTCCGCCTCAAATTCACCACGGTGTGTTCAGAAATGAAGGGTATTGAACAAAGTTTTGTTTCATCCTGTATAACGGATAAACTACAGGTATTTTCGCAAAGTAAATTCCAGGTTAATATTACAAGACCCAATACTATACCTGGTGAAAATTTCAACAAAATCGGAGAATCACGAAAAAAGATACAGGGTGTTGATTTTGACAAAACTTTTATGGCTTACTAAGAGCTGTTCAGTTTTTTGCATACATCATCAATCTGAATACCCCATTTTACTTTGTTATCACGGAGATTGTCAGGAAATTTAGTACTATTCTTAGATATATTAGCACTATCGAATTGGAGAAACACCAGCTCACGATCTGAATGGTCAATTGTAAAATACATGCAACGGTTGATCATCAGATTATTTTCAAGTACCATTTCACAAAGCTATGTAATGATAGCTGTAACAGCGTCGAAGTCCTTCGAATCTTGTTGCCAAAACCAGTATCAAAGCATCATTAGCAAACAGACTCAACAAAATGATGAAAAGCTTCCAGATTCGAACAAAATTTGAATTGTCGCTTTTAAACTAACAGACTTTCAGACTCAGATCGTGTTCTACTTCCACAAAAATGGATCTACGCTCCAGGTAGCCTACAATTGTGACTACCTCAATGAAGAAGTGTCCAATGGAAATCGAAAGGTGAATGAAGACAAGCGGTTTTCAAATTTCCAGAATGGCAAAACTGAAACCAAGGACTCATTATCCTTTACCGGAATACCTCGGCGAATTCACCATATCGACTGATCTACGACACGTGTGGGACGTTGCAACGTCTCCGTCAATTTCCTAGGTTGACCTGATTGAAGTGCGATCTTTTTGAGCGAAGTTACGGTTTCTATTCTTCCGCTAGGCCGTTGTTTGAAGACAATCGGACCGTGTCCCATGCCGGGAGAGCCGAATCGGTGGAGAGCATCCTCGGCGGGTGCAACGAACCAGTTGAGTCAACCTCCATCAAAACATTACAGGTTACAGGTATTTCACTCGGCTGTAGAATCAATCTGAACACCCCATTTGACTTTGTTATCACGAAGATTGCCAGGAAATTTAGTACCATTCTTAGAAATAACAGCACTATCGAAATGGAGAAACACCAGCTCTCGATCAGAATGGTCAATTGTAAAATACATGCAGTTGGTTGATCATCAGATTATTTTCAAGTACCATTCCACAAAGCGATGTAATGATAGCGGTAACAGCGTCGAAGTCCTTCGAATCTTGTTGCCAAACCAGTATCAAATCGTAATTAGCAAACAGACTCACAAAATGATGGAAAGCATCTAGATTCGAACAAAATTTGAACTGTCGCTTTTAAATTAACTAACTTTCAGACTCAGATCGTGTTCTACTTTCACGAAAATGGATCTACGCTCCAGGTAGCCTACAATTGTGACTACCTCAATGAAGAAGTGTCCAGTGGAAATCGAAAGGTGAATGAAGGCAAGCGGTTTTCAAATTTCCAGTATGGCAAAACTGGAACCAAGGAATCATTATCCTTTACCGGAATACCTAGGCCAATTCACCATATCGACTGATCTACGACACGTGTGCGACGTTGCAACGTCTCCATCAATTTCCTAGGTTGACCTGATTGAAGTCCGATCTTTTTGAGCGAAGTTGAGGTTTCTGTTCTTCCGCTAGGCCGTTGTTTGTCGACAATCGAAGCGTGTCCCAGGCCGGGAGAGCCGAATCGGTGGAGAGCATCCTCGGCGGGTGCAACGAACCAGTTGAGTCAACCTCCATCAAAACATTACAGGTTACAGGTATTTCACTCGGCTGTAGAATCAATCTGAATACCCCATTTTACGTTGTTATCACGGAGATTGCCAGGAAATTTAGTACCATTCTTAGATATTACAGCACTATCGAAATGGAGAAACACCAGCTCACAATTTGAATGGTCAATTGTAACATACATGCAGTCGGTTGATCATCACATTATTTTCAAGTACTGTTCCACAAAGCTATGTAACAATAGTTGTCACAGCGTCGAAGTCCTTCGAATCTTGTTGCCAAAACCAGTATCAAAGCATCATTAGCAAACAGACTCAACAAAAATGATGAAGAGCTTCTAGATTCGAACAAAATTTGAACTATCGCTTTTAAATTCACAGACTTTCAGACTCAGATCGTGTTCTACTTTCACAAAAATGGATCTACGCTCCAGGTAGCCTACAATTGTGACTACCTCAATGAAGAAGTGTCCAGTGGAAATCGAAAGGTGAATGAAGACAAGCGGATTTCAAATTTCCAGTATGGCATAACTAAAACCAAGGACTCATTATCCTTTACCGGAATACCTCGGCGAATTCACCATATCGACTGATCTACGACACGTGTGCGACGTTGCAACGTCTCCATAAATTTCCTAGGTTGACCTGGTTGAAGTCCGATCTTTTTGAGCGAAGTTGCGGTTTCTGTTCTTCCGCTAGGCCGTTGTTTGCCGACAATCGGAGCGTGTCCCAGGCCAGGAGAGCCGAATCGGTGGAGAGCATCCTCGGCGGGTGCAACGAACCAGTTGAGTCAACCTCCATCAAAACATTACAGGTTACAGGTATTTCACTCGGCTGTACGTCGCGGCGTGGCGATCGTCGACGAGCGGCGAGAGGCGGGGGGGGCAAGTCACAGTGTGCCACCCAGAGGAGCCAGCCGTGGATGGCGCCTAAGCTATCTGCCGGCTACTTTCTCACCGCCTATCGGACGGCATATTTCCGTGCAGGGACGGACTGGGGGCGATCGAGGTTGGACGCCTAGCGTTGCGCAATTTTTTTTTTTTTTTGAAGTAAGGAAAAAGATCAGCTCTTGAAAGTGGCACCGAGTGTCGGACTTTAACCTACTAAAAAACGCTCTGCATCTGCTTGGCTAGACCGCCAAAAACACCGATTCCATCTAGGCAACTTCAACCTCAAATTGGTTTCTATAACTTTTAAAGGCGCCGTCACCGATTTTGAAAATATTTCGCACAGTGAATCTATAGGTCTTCCTGGTACTACAGTCTCAATTACAGCTCCGGGGGGGCAGTGATTATCGAGAAAAAAATATAAATGAAACTCATAAATATACTCCATTTACCTCGGATACGGCTCTGATATAGTCTAATTTTTAAAAAAATTGGATAAAAAAAAGAAAACATCGTTCCGCATTCACGTTAGGTTAAGTTAGGTTAGGTAAGGTTCATTTTCCGTACCTCAAGATCACAAAAAAAGCAAAAAATCAGGAAACTCCCATTAGTTGTAGGATATCTGCGAAAGCAGCTCATTTGATGGATTATAGCGGTAGGAGATGGTCATTCTTAATGCATCGTACTCTATTATTTACTTTATTTCATTCTCTTCCGAGTTGAATCCGTTTAGCTTTAGAATATCGTGAAATATGTGTGGAAATCTGAGTATGTAAAATGCTCCACATGAGTTGAGGATATTGACTCAAATTGCAAAAAATATAGTTTAAATGAGATTTTGTGACGAAAATTCATATTAATACGATTTCAAGTTGTAGCAAATAAAATTAATTTCAGCCTGTAGGTCTGCAGCGCATACAGGATGGTTAAGAAAAATCGAGTAAAATAACGATACTTTTTCTCAGAGAATTCAAGCATTTTAAGAATATCAATACAATGTATGGTCTTCTGGGACATCAATAACAGCTTGACATCTTCTTTGCATACTACAAACGAGGTTGTTGAACATTTCTTGAGGAATTTGGTTCCATAAATGGGGCAGGAGCTCTCTCAGATCATTTAAGGATTCTGGGGTAGGTTGATGATTATCTAATCTTCTTTGGAGCATATCCCATGCATGTTCTATGCAATTCAAATCTGGTGAGTGCGGAGCTATCGTCTAGAAATTGTGCGCCCGTTGAAACATATCCCGGTCCATACCTTAACACTACCCCCTCGGACTGGATGGACTTGGTCTTCCGAACACGCAAGCTGTCTCCCTGAACCTATTCCAAAGTCGTGATATCACACTTTGGCTGACTTGGAGCCTTTCCGCTACAACAACCTGAGTTAGGCCACCCTGTAGCATTCCGATAGCCCTATTAGCCTCAGGGTTTTTCAATTTACGTCTTGGCATTTTCAGAAAACTCGTCCCAAATCGAAGCCGTTGATAAACTGACTACATTTCGAAATAAGAACATTCAGGAAGCATATGCAAACAACCAAACTTCAGAAAAAAGGCGACCAGATTGACGAAATGTCTCATACTGATTTTTATTGGATCGATTCAAGTTATTATTGAGTTTTGAATGATTTAACAGCGATTTTCCCGAAGATTACATACTTTTCAAAGCGATTGAATACGATATCCCTAACTCTTGTGGAGCAGTATATTTTTTGGCCTCTAGGTTTAAGAAAGATATTCCATTTTAACGCCAAAAAGAAAGATCTTCCAGACGGAAACAATTCATTTTTACTACGAATGTTATTGCTCGTCTTATTTATTTTTCGAATCCCCAATATTTTGTAGTTGACCTTTCCGAGCAACAAAACTCCATAACTTGATTCAGAGATTCTACACGTCTATCTCCGACTACAATTCGTAAAAACCGCGATGACTTAACACTGCAATCATATCGAAATACTCCTCATAATTGCTTCAATTTCTCCGCCGATCCATTAAGTTCATTTTCAGCTTAGCGTCCCATCAACCTACGTCCAATTTAATTCTCTCGAAAACGATTTAACTCATAATTTTCCACAATAATGACATGTATATGGTAATAACATATATTTAAATTCGCCATTAATTATCGTATGAATGTTTGAATATCAAAGGAGCCGATGAAAAACTTCTCCGATCGATTAATATTCATTAACTATCTTGTTTTGAATATAGGAATGACATAAGCCTAGAAACAGTGACAATGTTGATCTTATCGCACGAGTTCTGGCACAGAAACACTCCGGGTTTAAGGCCCATAAAAATCGACAGAATTTATGGGGTATGGGTGGAGCTTCTTCTGTTAATTTCTGGTTGTGAGGACACGTGGTAAGAGTAGGAAATGATGTAATGTTGTACAGGAGAACCGTTAAGATCACTCTAACTGAATCAATCATTCTAAAGTCTTCTTAGCTCGATATTTAAGGTCTCATGATATGTTTGTTGTGAAAATGGTCTTACAACAGTTTCTGAAGTCTGGAGGGCTAAATCACAGAGAGTTGGAAGGCTGACGAGATCGAAATCCAACAAAAACAATTACGATTATACACTCATATACTTAAGTTTTCTTATTGGACACTTATACGCCAACTAATTACATACTTTGGGGAAAAAACCTCAGCCGAAAAAACCTGTCTCCCCGTTAAAAAATAAAATAAAATTGTTGTATCTGAATATTCTATATAGAAGGACATCACGATTAGCGGAACGGCTCTTCGGAGGAAGGATTTCCAAACACAAACTCCAACCTGAAAATAAAAAAAAAACAAAACAGCAAGAGAATTCAATTTATACTTCATCAAATTGATCTGAAATTTTCAACCCATTGCAAAAATGAGTTTGATATATTGTGTATGGCTCTAATGCCATCTTGGAATTTATAAATCGAACAATTATTAATTAGGTGTTCAACTGTTTCCTCTGATTCACCACATTCACAATTAGGACTATCAACCGAATTCCACTTGAAAAGCATGCTGTTGGTACGATCATGACTTGTTCTTATTCGATAAAGAAGGGACCATATTCTCCTGGGAAGGTTAAAACCAGGAACTTTATTCGATGGATTAGATATTAGAGCTTTATTAGATAAAGAACATACATCCCATTCGGATTTCCAGATTTCGTTGTAGCTGAAGTTCGAATTCAGAAAGTTATTCGACCAAATAGGTTTACGAGATTTCAGTCTTGGAATTCTATTTTCTGGAACGTAGGAAAGTATCGGAAAAGAATCCGGAAATGAATTGAATTTATTCCAAGGATTCCAAGTTGCAGACTGTCTTCGAATATGGGGAGGAACTATATTTGATAGCACTGGTAGCCATTGGATAGGTGTAGATCGGATGGTTCTAGTAATAATTCTCATTGAAAAATTGAGCTGTGCATCGATTTTCTGAACATGAACACTATTGAGCCAAACAGATCAACAATATTCAGCGGTGGAGAAAACCAGGGCAAGGGCTGCTGTGCGAAGAGTAGTCGGGTCAGCACCCCATGACGTACCAGCAAGTTTCTGTAGAATGTTATTTCTCTTTTTCAGCTTCATTCGTAAGTCATCCAAATGTGCTTTGTAATTCAGAGAGGAATCTAATTTAACACCTAAGTATTCGGGAGTAAAATTATATTTCAAATCAGAGACATGAAGGTATATCTTCGAGGCAAGAAACGACTTCTCGACAAGTGTGTTACGTCCTTAACGCCCAACTCTCGAAGACGCTTCCATAACTAGGATATAACCATCGGACGCCCATACAAGCCTGTTAATTTCTCTGTCGCGACAGTCTACGTCGGCGGTACTTTCTACAAGTCGACAAAAACGTTTCATTCAGGCGTTCTTGAGCAAATGTCAACAGCCGCGCTCTGCCATCCGATAATGGACGCCAATAAACGTCGGATTAGACGTCCACTCTCTCCGATAAAGAGTTTTTTATCTATCGTTCGGCGTCCTGTCTCTTGGTTGAGAACCTGAATCGGTTTTGCAGTTCGGGAGATCAAAAAAAAAAGCTCTAAGTCTCAGGTTTCCGGAATTTGAAACGGATTTTTTACTCTTCCCGTTTTGGACTCGATATCGTCAACATTCTTAGAGTCTTCTTACCTTCCTGACTGAAGAGATATCTGCCATCGGGTGTTCTTTGCTTACGAAACGCTGAATTGGTCTTATGGCGGCAGACTGGTCCTCCGATCTCCGATAGTTACCTAATGGCATTTCCTACGTTCACGAATGGCGCGACGGCTTTTATTCAAATAAGGTCGGCGTATAAACATTCGGCCCACGTTGCTTTCATTCATGGTTCTCGGATGGAAACAGTTCCCTGCCGTAGGAAGTGTACAGCTATTCAATAAAACGATTGTAATGTTTCTTCCTTGGTCGAATGCTCGAGCCATGAGTAGCGGAAACGGTTCGGAATTTGATGTACAGACTATTCAAGAGTTCTCGTTTTTTGTATCGAAATCATGCGAGCAGAATCTGGTCCACCCATATCTGATGCATTTGGCGATGATGATCTATTTCCTAAATTCTCGTGAACACAATTCTTTCATCTCTTATTCGTTCTACCCAACGTTCTATCTACCTAGTAGAACATAATACTCTTTTCGATACTATAATTATTATTCTCACACCTCTGTTGAGTCGAAATGTCCATAAAATTGCAGTTTTTTTCTGGATCATCTTGTAACTTTCACTCTTTTAACCTCCTTTGCTATTTCATTTCCCTGGAGTTACTCTATCTCAGCATTCTGATGTCTGCTCTTTTAAATCCTAGTTTTATCTTTGTCCCTACTCATGTTTCTGCTGGAAAGTTTTCCATTTTTCTCTTTTAGATTGTATCCTTCATTCATAGCGGTCCTGGATTCTTAAATTTCTTTACAATTTTAATCTATTTTTCACCTGGATGTAACATTTTTTTTCTGTCTATCGCTTAATTCATTTATACTGTTCAGTTTAAACACTGGAGTACTCTCTTATTGATGCATGATGTGACGTTATTTGACAATGGTAGTAAAAAGAATAGGACTAGCCGTAGAAACTAAAATGAAGTAAAAAAAACACGTGTGGCACTCGAGGACTGCCGTGGTAAAGCTATAGCATAGCATCTATTCAAAAATAAGAAGATACCTAATATTGTTGATTTAAAATTTTTTTCTCATTTATCTTACAATACATGTAGGTTATTCAGGAATGTTCATCATTGAAACTATAGGTTTATGGTAACTGAAATAAGAAACACAAGTTTGAGACTTAATGTCTTCCAAATATCTGGAAAATACCGCGTCCATATATAGTGGTCCCATATTCTGTTGTGGATTCTTGTGGATCATTATTCATTTTTAAATTCAATTTTACTCCAGTGAAGTGCGATGAATAAAATGCTCTACCTCCTCCAATTTTGTATTCGGAGAAATCTAAATTGCTACCATGACTACGTGTAGGCCATTTCTAAGTGTGCATAAGCAGAGACAAATATCTCCAACAAATGAGCGTCTAACATTAACATCGCTATCGTCTTCAACATTTATTTTAATATTCGGAGTTATAATATTAGTGACATTATTACTATTTTGGTAAATAGCTACCCCACCTTTTGGAACAGTATCTCGTTTGAATTGAACAATACAATTGAAATTAGGTATTTCAATCGGATTATCACGCGTCATGCATGTTTCTGTATGAAGAAACACATTGGTTTGTCTCGTAACTGAATCTTGTAAATCGTATTTGTGACTATGCAGACTTTAGCAATTGAAAGTCATTATTGAAATGCCATTTCTATTACTAATAAAATTTAAGACACTTTGAGCTATCGTCTGAAAACTATTTAAAGACAGTCTTATAAATTCTTGCAACAAAGATGCAGTCGATGCAGCTTGCCTTCGATTATGATAAAACTCAAATCCAGAATTATCATTTTTTGTCGTAATATACAATTTACATTATCGGGGAAGTTACTGTCAATAAATACAAAGGGCAGAACTCTGTCTTGCAGACTCTAGGATCTAAATAGTTGCCCATCTTTCTAGACGTCTGTGTGTACGACAGATGTTATTTATCTATTTTTAAATACGCCGACGTATGTATGTAAAACAATCGGCCCAAAGAATAGCCACAATTCCACGTAAGCGCTGAAACGCTACAAGGAAAACGGGAACTTTAATTACCCATTATATAAAATTCTTATTCAGTATGCAGATGGACGATATCGTCTTTCCATTATTTCGTACGGATTTAATCAACAGCAGCTGCACATCGACTGACTTCTGAAGATGGCAACGTCACCTGAATCGATTGAAGTTATGTCCACAATCTTTCAGCAACTGCGAAAGAGCTCAACGAATAAAACAGAAACGAAAATGAGAATTAACAATGCTAGTTCTCTGTGACTTTATTCAAGTTTAAAAAACTTATGTAGGTACATTGGTTGGTTCACGCTCTCTCCTCACCAAAAGGATTCAATAAAAATTATCGAGACCGTGAGATCATGGGATATCAATGGGTTCTCCAACACATTCCAAGCTCGTTCATTCACAGCCTCTGAAATCATACTGGCGTCGCATATATCCATTGAAAAGATATAAACGGTACATCAATCGTAAATCTAGGATTTAATTGAGCTTTATCTCTGACCTTTTCCTCATTATCTAGTGAGCTAATGTACCGCAATTGGACGTAGGATGATCACGTAGGCTGCTCTAGACGTATCGCGCGGTAACATCTTTACGCTTTTACGAAAAAGAGATTAGTGAACTCGCCCAACTTCACTTAAGAGATGACTATAAGGCTGTTGTTGGTTTTCTCGATTTTATTCATGGCTTATTGGACCCCAATATTTTTTTTACAGTTGGCTATTGTGTGCCACTAGACACTTTGTTCTATGCCACGAATTCTTTGCTTCTTTAATTCAATGAATCATCAAATTCTGAAAAAAAATCCATTGTATTTTCTATCTCGAAATTTTAAATTGTAGGCAGGATATTTGGGTTACTGTCATGGGTTTGATAACCCTGTCTACTGGCAGGAGGAATTTCAAGAATTGTAACAATTGCATGTCAGTTTGTTAGGCGCTCTTGTATACATCGGATAAGAAATATCATTTTCGTTGAATCTTTCGTTAGTTCCACTTAGATTGTGTGTGGGTCTTGAATGTTACTGCGAATTGATATAATTGGATAATTGCCTGGTTTTTCCAAGAATCGTGGATTTATTTGAACACATACAAAGGTTCTGAGAAATATTTCGGGAAATTGCTGTATCATTTCTTCCCAAATGTTTCGCGGCTTAATATTTCTATCCTGAAGAGGAATTTTTAATTTTAAATTATGAGTGATCAACGGGTATTTTCGTGTTATCTGTTCAAGATTGTGAGTGCCTCAACAATGTTCTCAACAGAATTTTGAAGTTGGCACCTGATCTTAAAAAAAAACAACTCAAGAACTGAAATCGAATAAGATTCTATATCATATTACTTTGTAAAGACTTTGGTACCCTCTATTTTCTGATAAAAAATAATAGAACTTTTGAAGTATCTGATAAATTCACGTTTTATCGATGCTGACTGGAACGATTTAATGAGTGGAGAAAGGGACCACCTCACCCTGAAATACTTTTTTCTCTATTTCTGTATCGTAATGAGTTCATTACTGTACTAAAAGTAGTGCTGTAATGAATTCATTACAGCATTGTTTTCAGTAATATTTTTCGTTTTTTGGTTGTCAGTACTGACCTTCGGTACTATCAATTTTCAAATCAAATAAATTCAAATTCCGTAATCTGTAAAATTTCGTAAGTCACACCAACTGCCAAGATACAATATAAAATTCACTAATCTGAATGAGTATCTCAAAACACTTGACTGAAATAGAGAAAATATCGTCTAAAACTCGTGGCAGAAGACAATTCCAACACTCATGCTTTCGAAAACTCGCTCCTTCGTCGCTCGTTTTCGAATTTGGAATTCGTGTTGGGATAGGAGCCATTCTGCAACTTGTTTTAGAATATATTATTTCAATCGAGAAACAGTAATACAATCAATAATAAAAAGAGAAAAGTGTATGAAAATGAAAACAACATAGCAAAACATGATCATGATGTCAAAGAACGTCAATGTTTATAAACGACTAAAAAAATACATCAAATATAAGGCAATATTAAATATTGAAAAAAAAACAAAGTAATGAAATAATTATATCCAAATAGAAAAGGTGGAATGTCAAAAAAAAACTGTCGAATTGTTTCTGAATACCATTCTTTCTAGCCCTTTTTGAAATCTTCGTTTATTTGTATGAAGACTCTTAAATTTAAAAAAAAAGTTTGGAGGATGATAAATGATCCGAAAAAATGCCTTCTCCGATTTGTATTCGGTGAAATTTCCTGAGATTGATCTGAACGATTAATCAGAACCGTTCGAAACGCGAGAGCAGTCAGCCTCCTCCAGAAATAGAAGGTGTGGGAATTCTCCAATTCAAACGTAACAAAATAACGCTAATTAAAACCATTTTCGAGATCCAAGAATAGAGAAAAAATGAAATAGACGTCGTCGTCTATAAATATACCGACTCGTTAACCTTAAAAGTGCGGATAGATTCGTGCCGCCTCTGGTTCTTGTTTGACCTTAACTCTCCCATCTTGTGTGAGGTTCTTATGGGTTGCGGATGAATAATTAGACAAACGCTTTTGTCAGCTTTCGGATGAATAACTAGGCAAATACTTTAATCGCCGAACGAGAAAGGGATTATTATTCTGGACAAATCACTTCCGCGATCCTTATTTGAGTCCTCGCTTTGTTTACTCCCATTAGAGAATTAAGTCTGGCAGAGATTCTGTGGAAACTGGGTTCATATTGTTGTCCTGAACAGGTGTTATGTTCAACAAATTGATTCGTCAAATGAATTACGATAATGGACGCCAAAAGGAGTGTTGATTGCCTTTGTGTTTTTCCTTCTTATTAACATCTCTCATAGCCCAACCTCTGGATCTCATTGTAGTTCGAATAGTGGTTTTTTTTGCAACTTTAAGTATTTTCAGTTCTTCTGTTTTTTTTTCATTCATTCTGAAATGTCTCTTGAGTGTTTTACTTTCTGGTTCCTAATATGTTCACAGTTTCTCTATTATCCTTCCATTTTCTTTCACGTTGTTTTTCTGTTATTCCTCCAACTTTCTTTATTTGATTCTTTTCTTATGTCTTTGTTGTTTCAGACTTCTTTTTGCAGTTTTCCTGAAAACTTAATATGGGTTTTCTCTCCCAGTCTCTGAAACAAGAAAAAATTAGAAATTTTTTTTTAATAATATAAGAAAGGTCCCTACGTAAAAATTTTGAGCACTAATTTGTCAGAGGCCAAAACTTTACGTGAAAAAATTGGTGCCTAACAATGAACAGAAAGAAAATGAAAACACTTTGAAATCTTAAGCTTAACGTTTCGGAGTCTAAATCAGATTCCTTCGTCAGACAATAACTGATTTTCATGCAACTTCGTAGAATCGTGATAATTTTTTTGATTTTTGGATTGACATTTGTCAATATATGATGAACATAGATCAATATTGATTACTAGATGTTGATATCGTTATTTTATTTCAAAATTCCTTGAAACTAGTTCTTTTTTCAATAAATCCATCCAAATTCGATACACTCCTACTGAACAATTGGCAAGATTATTAGCCTCATCCAACAAAATACAAGCTGACTCTTCGATTTTTCTTTTATAACCATCAGGTTCCGTCATTAGGATTTTTGTTCCATTCCAATCCATCATGTGATTGCCGGTATTGGAACACACATGATCTGCTATCTGTGATCTACCAATATGTCTATTTTTTATGTTATTCCTATGTTCACGTTTTCTTATTTCTAATGGTTTTGATATTTCTCCTGTATAAGATTTTCCACAAATACAGGGAATATTGTAAATACAATTTCTCGATTTTTGGTTCTCATTCGAAGGTTTAGTTTTTGTTACTAAAGATCGTAAATCATTTTTTGTTTTGAAAACATGTTGAATTTAGAACCAATTCTTTTCATTTTTTCTGAAAGTCCATGAACATAAGGAATCAAATTTATTAAAATTGGTTGTTCTTGACGGTTTGTTGTTGGTACTTGATTGTTATTATCGTTTTGACGTAAAATTGTTCTCTCTAAATTTGAAATAGTTTTTTCTATGAAATTAGTTGGATATTGATTATCCTCAAGAATATCTTTAATGAAATTAATTTCGTTATTCCGTATTTCAGTTGACGATGAAATTAATTGCGCTCTATCAATCTATTTTTGCAGCAACCTAGGTACCCACTTTGTGCTCAATATTTGAGTAGAATCATGCTTCTGAACCACTTTTTTCTGAGGTGTACAGAGACATCATTGGTTATCGGAGGAAACTTCGCGAACACATTGCAATTTAATTTATTGATCGAGTTATCCTAGTTCATTTAATGAATCCCAGAATAGCCCTATAGGAAAACAATTGTGAAGATATCATACCTAAATTTAAAGTGAAGTCCGCCGAAATTTGGCGTCAAGTAACAGTAATTAAGAGGATGGAGTTGACAGTTAAAAAAATAGCATTCGGTGTTGAAAAAAATGCAAATCGTTATTTTCAACAAAAGGAGACCGTAAATTAGACGTCTAATTTTCCGCCTTGATCTCTAGGAACTGAAATATCACTTTTCTGGCCTTTCTGGGAACCTCGAATAATGTGGAGATGACTCAGACAAAGGTAGAAATAGCAGTTTCTTTTGTGGGACGCAAATGAAATTAACAGAAATGTAGGAATAGTTGTTATAATTATAAAATTTCACTGGAAGCTTATTTGATGAAGGAGTTATTTTTATATGTTGAACATGTTTGAGCACATTCTCAAGTATTTTGTTTGGGAATAGACACAATACACTGCAATTCGCTGGGATATAAAGTTTGTTTTTGCAGAGGTTTTTCCCTATATTTTAATCTTATGTATGGTCCCCAAACTTCAGGCAATCTTGATTGTATTAAATTGAGTTATTGCTTTATCAAAAGAATATATGTGTATCTTTTTTTTCACACTTTAGCCAAGGAATCAGTCTTCCGTCAAAAAGAATAGACCGCTTGCCGTATATAAACCGCAACTGTGATGGAATTTTTCCCCATTTTTTCTCATCCGAAAGTTTTCCGTGCCATAAACTGTGCACTCCCCATAGTACTCACTCCATTCGACGATTGTCTCTGTTCATTCGTTAAAACGCGGGGGTAGAATCGGCAATAACCCTGATATACGATCCCCTCTCATGCCTTTATTCCGAAAAATGATGATGCCACAGTTGTCTCGTAAAATTTACGATGTTTGCTTAATGTTTTGTTAAATCCCAGCCAGGTCGGATAGTATGCATTTAATTTGAGGAAAAGACTGGTTATTGGGAGCGATTGACTTTGTTTATAAACACTCGCTGCGAGTTGTCAGCTCTATACGTACCACCATAAATTCTGCCTGATTTATGTCGGTTAGATGTATCCTTCTTGAATTCGTGGAAATGAAGTGAGGGAGAGTGTCTGCTTGATAATTTTTTCTATTTCTTCCTGAAGGTTGCTCTATTTTCGCGGTTTTTGCGTCGTTTTTTCGTATGATGTATGTGTTGAAATATTGGGAGACAGTAACTGATGGTTATCCAAAATCTCATGAGCTAAGTATTTCTAACGGTAATAGTGGGTTTTCGATCAATTTTTCAATTCTAAATGAGTGTTTAACACTATTCTTGCTGTCTAATTTTAAATCTGCAATGTTCTTGTCCTAAATTCCCTCAATTCTAAGTCAAAATGAACCGGTATTCTTTCATCTTTACTTCACAGTAAAGTTTTCTTGAACAATTTCTTAATTGAAAGGCAGACATTGATATCTGTGGCTTTTATTACGAATTTGTTGAATTATTCTCATCGCTCATGGAGAATTGCAGAAATTGCAGCTCTCGGGCAGACAATCAAGCAATTTCCTTCGTTTTCGAGGACAATGATCATAAACACAGCGGGCGAAGGCCTGTTTGGTCTTCGGCATGGACTCTGTGGCGGTCTTTGGCCGTGATTTAGTGTAATTATGTTAATGGTCTCAAGCGAGCCGGTCTTCGGCCAGCCAGGCCACTACGGATGAGGCAGACAGTATTTTTGGCTGTCACAGGTTACACAACCGTCCCACAAGCCAAGTTGTCGAAGAATTCTCATTGTTTGGAAGGCGAGTCCAGATGCCCCGTAATTTTCAGTAATTTATGGCTGCATCTGGGATGCGTTGTTGACGTACAAGAACTAGATGTCATGTACAAGTGCATGTGGATGATGTCTGGGCTGTACCTTGGTTGCGGGGTGTGTTCCGTTGACAGATGATCGGAGCAGGTCAGAGAGAAGAGTGCGTTCCGGATGTAGGCAGAAGAATCCAAACATTTTTTTTAATTTTTCCCGATCATACTTGTGTCATATATCCTGATGGCGCTAGTTCTTCAACATATCCATAACATCTCTTTCTTCTTCTACAGGTTTAGTCTAGTCCACAGCTTCTAATGAACGTCCCACTCTCTAAAACTTTGAATATCGTTTTGTGTACTTCCTCAGCTTCATATACACTGCGCAAAAAATTAACGCACATTCTGAAAATCTCAATTTTAATGAAAGTTAACTCTACATTGACTTTATAACTTATTTTTTATGTTCTCTCGGGAAGGTTTTGAACGAAACAAGACACATTAAATGAAAGAAAAATTCAGGATTTCACAAAATCTTATGTGAAAGAAGAGAAATGAACAATTATCAGAATACTGAAATGCTGATAAGTAATTTAATACTTGGTATTTCCACCCCTTGCGTTAATTACAGCTCGGCAACGACGGTTCATAATCAAAATGGGTGATCTTAAAATGTTCTGATCTAATCTTGGATTCCTAAGTCATTAAGAGTACCTGGAGGATTTTCTGAACTTCTCAGCTTTCTAATGAGGTTGTCCCAAACCTGCTCAATCGGATTGAGATCTGGACTTCCTGCTGGCCATTCCATTCGAGAGACTTCAACCTCTTCAAGGTACTCCTGAACGATGCGCGCACGATGGGGCCTGGCATTATCGTCCTTAAAAATGAAATTTTCACCAATGTATGGGGCAAATGGCACTACATGCTCTTCAAGAATGTTCCTTATATACTTATCAGCATTCATAGCTTCATTATCAACGACCACTAGGTCTGTGCGAGCAGTCAAAGATATTCCACCCTATACCATAATCGATCCTCCCCCGAAACCAGTAGTATTCAGGAAATTGCACTGAGCATATCTTTCATGTGGACGTCTGTATACAAGGGAACGTCGATCACAATGGTAGAGGCAGAATCCAGACTCATCTGTGAAGAGAACTCTTTCCCAATTGGCCTCTTCCCAATGGATATGCTCTCTCGCAAAATCCAAACGCGCCCTTCGATGGGCTGGGGTAACAGCTGGGCCTCTTGCCGCGACACGACGCCTTAAATCATATTCTCTGAGACGATTTCTTATTGTCTGAGTGCTAATTTGCACCCCATGAGTTTGCTCAAGCTGATTTTGACCTGTCTCCCTGAATCGCTGCAACATTCTGGACACACTTGTATGGGAAACTCCAAACCTTTCTGCAATTCTTGTGTATGTCCACCCTTCTTCTCGCTAAACTACCGCTTGGGCACATTCCTCTTGGGTCAAATTGCGTGTTTCGCGTTGCATAGCGATCGAGTGTAGAAAATCGAACGAATGAAAAACTATTGATCGCTAGAATTGATCAAGAACAACTGATTTTAGAATGGATCCAATACATTCAAAATCTTATAATATCATCTTTTTTATCTTTTCATGATTTTTCTCTGATTCTGTTGTGTCTAATGGTTATTTTCGCTCGTTTTTCACTCACGAGCTGCATGGAAAACCTTGTCATAAATTAAGTGAGGAAAATAAAAAACATTGCAGTCTCCCGCAAATCTCTGAGATTACAGCCTCCGAGTATCAAAGACTCAGCTCGTTTGAAATTCGTAATTCTACACCCGTGATAATCCCGAAATCATAATGGATTTTCGGTGTTCAAAAGACATGTCATCGCGAGACGCTCTTAAAACTGGTGAAATATGCGTCCATTAACTGTTACACTGTGTGTTAAGTAACAATTATTATTAAAGTATCTTCGGACGTTTTTAGGGTGTTCCGAAATTATATTTCTGGAAATATTGGATGTATCCGAGACGTTTAAATGTGTCATCCTTGTCTGCTATCGGGCCAAAACTCTCTGCAGTCTCCGAAAGTAAATATTTTTAATTTATGGTTTTCCGCTGAAACACATTTTTGTCCGACAATTTTTCAGGTTTTCACAACATGAAACGCATCTTTTCGGATCGTTTTATATTTTAATAACGTTGACATGGATCGCATTTAGTATCGAATGAAATTCTTTTATGACAGCAATATTCGTTAAATTTTTTTTATTCCATCAAGTTTTCATAAGTTATTAAAATTTTCATTTTTTGCAGATTATCCTCCTCCTCCTTACTCCGTTTGTGCCATGGATACGCTTAAACCTGAAGGTGAGTTATCTTCTATCCGTAGCTTCTAGATTTATGCACTTGAGATAATGAGAATTATTTTCCTACTTGATAAATGATTGAGTTTTTGCATGTGTAAAATCTGTTGTATTGTTACATACTTTCTATTCAATTATCCATATTTGTTCGATTGAAAAAAGTTATACAAAGGAATCAAATACGCCTACGCAAAAAATCAGATTATTTATTCCAGTAGTTCACCTAGTTTCTCTAGATAAGGATCAAGATTTATCCATATTAGATATCTTTGTTCTTTCCTTTGTTCCAATTTTTTGTTGCAATGGAAGAAAATAAAGTATTCTCATTCTTCTGTAAAACCAACGCATTAAATTCTAAAAGAAATTTTTTCAATGAAAATTTGCTTGTACAAAATGCCTTTTTTTTTTGCTTTAAATTATTATATTTTCGATGATCGAATTTTCAGTGTAGAATGAGATTGAAAGTGCTTAAGGTTCTCTCAGATTGATTCATAACCTAAAAGTATCAGAACTGCACGATTGAAGTAAAGTTAATTCTGACAGTTCCTCCAATATATTCACAGGTTATCAGAAAAGATCGACTGGTTTCGCGACTGGCGCCCCTTTCAATAAATAACTGTTCAAAAAGAAAAACCGAGCAATAAATCGGCTTGTAGCCATGTCTCACAAGTGATATTAAATGAATCAACTATTTCTGAGTTAGTAGGTGTAAAACGGTTGAGAATTCTTTTTCATGTGGGGACTGACAACTATTTATATTCGTCTGGATCAGAAAACATTTGGTTTCATTTAGTTTCGCACGAGACATATCCTCGAAAATTTTCATAGATCCATTGAGGCATATTGCTATAAACATTACGTATTCAATTTATCAACTCATTGTTCAAAATAATACATATATGTATGTATATATATATATATATATATATATATATATATATATATATATATATTCTTATGAAAAAAGGAGCTAAAAAATACAAAAAATGTTGAATCAAAAAGTACCTAAGCTGAGGTAAAAAAAGAACGGGGTATCATATCATCACTAGTATCATACGATACTATACAGCCAGGGGAAAAAACCTCAGCCGAAAAAACCTGTCTCCCCGTAAAAAAAATAACATAAAATATTAAATATCAGGAAAATCTTGAAAGACATCAGTGTGATCATCTTCATGTTATCCGTTGATGGGCTCGGATAAACAGATTCTTCCCAAAACGACTCGCAATTCTTAATCTGAAATGAAAAAAGACAAAAGCAGAAAAGAAACCGAATATTCAGAATAAATCAAATGCATTTGCTACTTTAAAAAACATCAACATTCAGATTTCTTGCCCAAATAATGTTCGGAGGTTTATAAATATTTATGACAGAAATGTCACAAAATTTGAAAGAAATGAAAGTAAAAAACTCCATCAATTTCCCCTTTCCGAATCTGTTGGAAGTTAAGAACTGATAATTTTTTAACAAAACAAGCTAAACTTGTAAAAAATCAATTAATTCATAACTTTCAACTGTCCTCCTTCACGAGGATTTTTTTCTGTTGCCGTGTGGGTTTCTTGCAGAAGAATCACTTCGATACCATGTTCATCAGCCAATTCGGAGACGTAATCACACTTGTCCTTCGAAATTCCTTCGATATTCAAATTCAAATTCTAGCTCTCTGGTCGTGAGGGTTTTTCAAACCGGATACGACCTTCCAGGTGATGATTTTTCGGCACTTCAGATGCTTGAAGACCGCTACAGGACCCCAATGAAAGGCAATCATCTCCCATAGATAAACCAAACATGTTATAACACAAGAAAACAGAATATTTTTCAGGACCAAAAACTAAGACATTCCGAGAATTGTCATTCTGGCAATAATACATGAAAAATATTGTTTGAGCTTTGAATCTAACGCGCCTTTGAAAAATCAACTTTTTAGTTTTCAAAGGCATTGTTTTTCACTGGTCATAAATACATATGATGTTATTATGGATGTTTGTTACTCTTTCACGTGAAAAGTACCGAACAGATTCAGACAAAACTTCACGTCAATCTGGTTTATCTATCAGAATAACGCATAGGCTACAATTTATAAAGGGTATGTGTAATTTGATTAGGATACAACAGGAAGTTATCAACCGAGTTTGACAAATTCCGGGCCTCTAGAGCTATTTAGGCGTGAGTTCATCGGTTCCTCAATACCAATACGTCGCGAATTCCCAAATAATTCTTACGATGATATGGAAAAATGAACCTTAAGGACATTTCGTCGGTTCAACTCCGAGTTCTTGAGTTTTTTCACAATATCTATATTGAATTTGAATGAATAATAACTACATAAGTTTTTAGTTCCATTTTTCCCATATAATGAGTTTTAATATAGAGTAAAACGAGCACTAGAATAGTCTGCGTCTTGGAAACTAGAAGTTTCTGGGCTTGGCAACCTGAGAACTTCTTCGTACAGAAGTTTGAAGCAATCACTCTACCGATTGTGCACCTTGAACACTGACGGATGAAGAGTGAAAAATAAAGGTATTGAAGCGACATTCAAGGAAGCGGATTTTTTCTCACGAATTGTAAATGTCGCCCCGCGACGTTTCAATGCCACCTCTGATTTATCGGGTACGTAGACAGAATTGTCGTGCTATCATCAGCACGGTGGCCCGGTTCAGATTTAGGCGCCAGGTTATCCAACATTCCGCCAGATCGGAAAGGTCGATGTCGGGCCTCGGTGGCGCTAATTCAAATTCCGAACGGCTCCAGTGGGGGGGCCGTGGGGAAGGAAACAGTACGCGAGCGTCTCAACAGGTGACCCGCAATTAATTGGATGAAATATGGGCGCTGATGGTCTGGGAAAGACTGTTTCACCCATGAATAAACAAGGAAAGGAAGGAGCATCAGTGAAGTTTGAAAGGGCCCGCAAAGGTCTACCAATATGGCTGCCAATTGTTCCAGGATGGCATTGTCGTAACACAAATTTTCATTATTGGAAAGAAATAATAGTACAAACCTCTGAAAGAATACGATTTCTATCATCCTTTAAACTAAAAGGTCTAGGTCATTGACTCTAAATAATTCTTTTTTTGTTATCATTTCTAAGTTGAGTCTCTTTTATGAAAACTTCTTGTTTAATCAGTAAAGTTGTGCTCCTTCTACTGGCTTCTGGATATGCCTTCTAGCATATTCTATATTATATAATTTCTTTCGGAAACTTTGTTTCGAGTGTGGTGTTTGCCATGGTCACATATAAAGCGAAAACTACCGTCATCATCGTCTTCTAAGAATGTTCATACTGTAAATCAACTGGTACTATCTAAGATTGCTCATTATCGAAGGTAGACTGCTATAACGATTGTTTCTAGTTTATAGCGTTTTTGGAGTCGGTTAATTTTAGTCGGCCCAGGTGGAATGCGTTCAGCTTCGGAGCTTATTAAAATTAATTTATCGTTTGTCTACACATCATAATCTATTTCACTCTCGGTAGGTCGGTCTGACTGGAAATTAAAGAGATTGAAGTAGGAATCGAATTTTAGGAGAAATGAGTTTCAAACTTTTCTAACACAAAATCGGTGATGACAGATGAAGAAAAATCTCAATAATTTGTCGCAAATGTCGTAAGCTATGGAAGCGTTGCCATGAACATGTCTCTTTATTTTTCTCTACATTTGTTTTGGCGAAAGCGAAAATGAATGTACGAAAAGAAATTATTAAGGCAGCCAGCAGTGTAGCATCAAGTTTATTACCTGCAAAATCAGCTTCAAGGTACGAGCGAGAATACGACGACTTCAAAAAGTGGCAAAACAAAAATAGTGTGATTGGGGTAACTGAAGATGTTTTGTTGGTCTACTTGAATCAACTATCAGCTAGATTCAGCCCTAATACTTTATGGGCAAAATGGTCTATGCTGAAAAGCTGCTTGGAAATGAAAAAAAATGCCCCTGTTCGCAGGTTCATTTTCCTTAAAAAATTTATTGAAAAATATGACGTTTAGTTGTCATTTACAGATTTCAAAAGGTAATAGCGTTTCTGAAACGAAAAAATGAACGTTATACACCAAAAAAGGTTGTCGATTTGACGAAATTCTCTTCTTAAACGTGAATGATGTAGAAGATATGGAAAAATACGTTATTGTGACATTGCTGCAAACAAAAAATTTAACAACAAGAAGATTCACCATAACCGATGATGGCTGTAGCTTCAAGCCCTGCATGTTATACAGAAAATATGTAAATCTTCGGCCTCCTGGAACAGAAAGCCTAAGATTTTTTTTGACATACCAACATGGAAAGTGCATTTCCCTTAATGTTGGCCAGCACACTATTGGTGGTGTCCCAAAGCAAATAGCGAAATATTTAGGTTTAAAAGACCCAGAGTTAAACACCGGACACTCTTTTCGCAGAACTGGAGCCACTATATTTGCGGATTCGGGTGGAGATATTTTAGCACTAAAGCGTGCAGGAGGGTGGAAGAGCACCGAAATTGCGATGAGTTATGTCGATGATTCGATCAACAAAAAAATCGAAATGTCTAACAAATTATTTGGTAATAGAGAGAGTTCAAATAATCTGCAGTCCTCGAGTTCAGCACTTTCTGAGTCAACAGATGGTTTATCATCATCAGTATCAACCGTTTCATCATCAAAAATCTGTGTTACTGGAAATAACAATTGTACCATGATTTTCAACATATATGACGATAAAACAAAATTTTTTAATGTGAATAATACTACTAACTAACAGTTCTAAAAGTTAGTAACTTGATAAAATAAACTTTCTTGATTAATATTATGTTTTTGGAAACTGACGTTTACAAATGAGACACAAATAAAGATATTTACTAGGTTACATACTTCATACCCTGTTTTAATTGGTGACAATATTATTCAACGTAGTTGAGGTGGAAAGCAGAAACGAAAATATTATTTTTTCTTCGAAAATCTGGATTTCAACAAAAGTCTCTGGGAAAATTTTTACTAAAGGATTTGGTTCTTCCGAAGTGTTTTATCAAAGTTGAAGGTTTGAGAACTGGTTAGAACAAGAATAATTCTTTTGTTCTTCGAATCTTATTTCATTTTTTTTTTCTATATTTCTTTCAAATTGACTTGGAACTTCAGAAACATCTTATAGTAAGACACTTTACATGGAGTTACGAAACAGGAACTGTCTTTTATCCTCAATACAGCCCTGTATTAGTCGGCGTCACGGGGCATCATCCGTGCAGACATCAGACAACAGGTGCAGCAGCCTTTCATTGTCTGCAGCCCTCTTGTCGTGAGACGCCACTAACCACCGCATCCTGTCAGGCGCCTAATGGCTCCACCACGTGCTATAGGGGAGGAAATAGTGCGGGGGTGGTTGTATAAAGGGAACCCTAACCTTCCCTTACAGTGTGAAAGCGACAACGATGCTTCGTTGATTCTGAATCGGAATTTTTGGCTACGTCGTAGCTAATTAAAGTCGGGGAAAGCGCTCTACGACGAACAGCTTGTTGGAGATGCTGTCAGTTTGTAGCTAACATAGCCAAAAAAATTGAATTCTCGGTAAAAGTCCGATTCGTTGGAACATCACGAAAATTTTGAAGTGCTCCAACGCGAATGAGTTGGCTTTGATGTAAGCATACTTCAGTCAATCAAAATTTATTCATTGTTTCTATTTATGTTGCTAGAAGTCCCAATTGATCCATTTTTTTAGTTCACTCTCCTCAATTCAATTTCTTTCATTTGCACTAACTGGAACTTCATAAGGTCAACAACCAACTGATATCTTTCAAACCCAGAGCAAAACATAATATAATACAATATTCAAAGAATATGGCATGCTCATCAGTGTTACAGCAGACAATATTATTTCGATTGAGAGAGCTAGAATATAACATATTGAAACAAACACAAAAGAACCTTGCTGAGGTTAGTGCAATAATATTTGAAGACCAGTAGTGCATAGAAATTTTGAAACAGCAGTAACTGCAAATTTTGTCTTTGTCTTGTGTAGTAAATATTTGTATTTTTGATTTTTATCATCTTATACCTATTTGGTCGAATAACTTTCTGAATTCGAACTTCAGCTACAACGAAATCTGGAAATCCGAATGGGATGTATGTTCTTTATCTAATAAAGATCTAATATCTGTTCCATCGAATAAAGTTCCTGGTTTTAACCTTCCCAGGAGAATATGGTCGCTTCTTAATCGAATAAGAACAGGTCATGGTCGTACCAACAGCATGCTTTTCAAGTGGAATTCGGTTGATAGTCCTAATTGTGAATGTGGTGAATCAGAGGAAACAGTTGAACACCTAATTAATAATTGTTCGATTTATAAATTCCAAGATGGCATTAGAGCCATACACAATATATCAAACTCATTTTTGCAATGGGTTGAAAATTTCAGATCAATTTGATGAAGTATAAATTGAATTCTCTTGCTGTTCTGGCTTTTTTTATTTTCAGGTTGGAGTTTGTGTTTGGAAATCCTTCCTCCGAAGAGCCGTCCCGCTGATCGTGATGTCCTTCTATATAGAATATTCAGATACAACAATTTTATTTTATTTTTTTAACGGGGAGACAGGTTTTTTCGGCTGAGGTTTTTTCCCCTGGCTCTATAGTATCGTATGATACTGGTGATGAAAGTATCGTATGATACTATAGTATCATACGAAGAATGTTGTGGTACCCCGTTCCTTTTTTTTTACCTCAGCTTAGGTTCTTTTTGTTTCAACATTTATTGTATTATTTTAGCTCTCTTATTCAAAAGAATATATATATATCATCTTATTTTGATACTTAAATTTCGAGGCATCGAAAAAATACTGCCGCATGTCCATAATTTAATGATGATGTGAAATAAACTGCTTCACATGAGTTAGGGACATTGACTCAAATTGCAAAAAAATATCGTTCAAATGAGATTGTGTGATGAAAATTCATATTAATATGATTTCAAGTTGAAGGAAATGAAATTACTTTTAGTCTGTAGGTCTGCAGCGTATAAATAACGAAATTTCATTCCCAGATAATTCAAGCATTTTAAAACTATCAATACAATGTATGGCCTCCACGGGCATAAGAAAAAGCTTGACATCTTCTTTGCATACTACACACGAGGTTGTTGAACATTTCTTGAGGAATTTGGTTCCATTAACGGGAGAGAAGCTCTCTCAGATCATTTAAGAATGCTGGGGTAGATTGATGATTATCAAATCTTCTTTGGAGCATATCCCATGCATGTTCTATGCAATTCAAATCTGGTGAGTGTCATTTCAAAATAAGAACATTCATGAAGCATATGCAAAGAACCAAACTTCAGGAAAAAGGCGACCAGATTGACGAAATGTCTCATACTGATTTTTATTGGATCGATTCAAGTTGTTATTGAGTTTTAAATAATTTTACAGCGATTTTCTCGAAGAATACCAACTTTTCTAAACGGCAGTATATTTCGTATAACAGTGCCAGTTGAACTGAAGAGCCTTTGTTACCTCTATGCATCCATTTAAAATCAAACTCAATACAGCAATTAACCTATTCTCCAAGCACAAACAGAAACCAGATCACCAATTATAAACATTAATGAGGAAGTACACCAATCAGTTGTATTCCTTTCATATATCGATTATGAATTAGTGCCTTCTCAATTACTCTTGCAATAAATCGAGTTACAGTGATTCGTTAAAAAAATTACCCACTTATAATAACTGCCACATTAATTATTAACACACCTGTTTGCCTACTGACTAATTACTCTCATAAATAAGAATATGAGACAATTGCTTCTCTTGTAAGGCGAACTCGTGTCGCTTAAAACAATATAACATTCATCAGAAGATTGTTGATATTATCGTTCCTTGTGTTGAAGAATATTTTTGATAAAAAATTTAATTTTTCTGGAAGTTTCAATAATGTATGCATAATTCAGATTTACTTGAGATATTTATCCAACCCTTACACCCCAGATTTTGGCACAGGCTCTTATTTAAATATGACCACTTTCATCAAAATTAAACAATGTTCCTTTTTAACTGCCTCTTAGATAAAGCGAAATAACAGCAAAAATGCTTTTCTGCATTCATTCAAATATCCATAACAATGCGAAGTATCTAACATCCGACTACAATGTACGATAAATCCCAAACTTGCAGTATATTATGCTCTGTTGATATAATAGCGGTTGTAAGTCTCTCAAATCTCGGAGCGACATATTTAAATTCATTCGGAACATTCGAATTTATTGGGAATCCATGACAGGGAACTATAACATACGATTCTTATTAAATCAAGCGAAGTAGGCCCATAAAGTAACATTGAATTACGAATATTATGCACGTGGTTTGAACATTCCTGAAGTACTTCCAAGTAGTACATCATCTGACTTCAGTTTGTAACGAAATTGGATATATTTAGCCACATTTAACCCTCTGTTTTTTTTTGCAGATAGAGCACCTAGTGAAGCACCCTTAGTTTGTAGGAATTCGACTCCAGGTTCACTCACCACGAGTGGAGAAGGTGAGCAAAAAAAATTTTTATAAAACTAATTTTAGATTTGGTTTTGAGAGTTAAATATTGTTAGGGAGACTGTAGAGAATTGCTGCTTATCATTAAGAAGTGTTACAAACCGGAAAAATCAGGAGAGAGTGTCGCAATTGGTGATAGTAAGATAGCTGTTAAAATATTATCAGGATCTTTCTCGCTCGATCGTGCAAGTCCAAGACAGTGACCTTCAGTGCCCCAGAGATCTAATGGTTGCGCAATTCGGTCCTTAGTTTGTTTTCAGCACATTGTGCATCGCATCTAATAATTAATCCGCTTGCTTTTATCGGTTTATCTGATAGGTATGACATCATTCTGCCAGTTTCTGTACGTGCATAAATAATTCGGTCTTGTACCAATACAGGCCCCTTGTCAAGGTGACCAACAACGAGTTATCGACTTCTTTCACTCGGATTTGTCTTTGACAATGTCGAGATGTGCTGAGATGTCCTCCGAGTGTTAGGAAATAACACTTTAAAGTGAGCGAGACGTATAAAGTTTGTAAGCTTAGATCGTTTGACTTAGACGAAATTCTTAGATGAGTATAGGCTTCTCCAATGTGAATAATCTTCTTTTTCATTCCTACTTCCACTCCTTATTCGATTAAAATTAGATTGAACATAGGTTAACTGATCTTTTTCAGTGACAAATCGTCTTTTTGAGTCGAGGAGACTCAAGAAAAATCATTCAAGCACTGTCGAGTCCTGTATCGTAGAGGCATCTCTAATGAACTCCTGTTGCAGAAGTCCAACCCATTCTGCGGTGTTAAGTTGCCATATTTAACACGCGGACTATGTATAAATGTAATTTTAATAAATGCTGCCACGGGTTCTACCTTTACACCGTAGTCGATGACCTTCATGCGGTGATTGTTGAATATTTTGAATAAATTCCTGATACTATGCCTTATTGTTTGTTTTCCTCGATAAGTATGATTTGATTTTATGTCCGGAGTATTGTGGAGCAGAGACTACTGAAATACTGGAACATATTTTGATTTCTGGAAGGTTTTAGGGTTTTCTCTCTGGTTCAACATTCCCATTATATCATCGACGATTTATATCGAATTTTCACAAATTTGATTAAGTCGATTCCGTTCTAACTATGTGAAGTGTTTTGATACTGGAACATAAGAGAAAAGATTTGAAACATAAGAACTCACTAGAATGTCAGTAGAAATCAGATTAGAGTTCCTCAACTTTTCGGGAAAGTGTTTTTGAAAAAACCTTCTCCAAAATGAGTTTGCTTGAGTTTTTGGAAATTATAATTGCATTAGGTACAATTATTCATTCACCACAAGTAATGCCTTTAGACCATCGTGATGACATAACTTCTGACTTCCTTTTTCAATAATGAACGTGTGTACAATAAATTCTAAAAGCAGTGTAGTAACTTTGGTTATTGATTAATATTTCGAACATGGCAAGTTCCTGTTTATTAACCTCCTCAATCATAAACTTCTCCACATGAGTTAGGGATATTGACTTAAATTGCAAAAAAATATAGTTCAAATGAGATTTTGTGATGAAAATTCGTATTAGTATGATTTCAAGTTGCAGGAAATGAAATTAATTTAAGCCTGTAGGTCTGCAAGGGTGTTTAAGAAAAATCGAGTAAAATAACGAAATTTTATTCCCAGAGAATTCAAGCATTTCGAGACTATCAATACAATGTATGGCCTCCACGGACATCAATAACAGCTTGACGTCTTCTTTGCATACTATACACGAGGTTGTCGAACATTTCTTGAGGAATTTGGTTCTATAAACGGGGCAGAAGTTCCCTCAGATCATTTAAGGATTTTGGTGTGGGTTCATGATTATCTAATCTTCTTTGGAGCATATCTGTCCCATGCATGTTTTATGCTATTCAAATCTGGTGAGTGCGGAGGTACTGGTAAATGTGCACTCATCAGATTTTAACTGCATAGAACATGCATGGTATATGCTCTAAAGAAGATTAGATAATCATCAACCTACACCAAAATCCTTAAATGATCTGAGAGAGCTTCTGCCCCGTTTATGGAACCAAATTCCTCAAGAAATGTTCAACAATCTCGTGTGTAGTATGCAAAGAAGATATCAAGCTGTTATTGATGCCCGTTGAGGCCATACATTGTATTGATAGTCTCAAAATGCTTGAATTCTCTGGGAATGAAACTTCCTTATTTTACTCGATTTTTCTTAACCACCCTGTATACGCTGCAGACCTACAGGCTAAAATTAATTTTATTTCCTGCAACTTTAAATCGTATTAATATGAAATTTAATCACAAAATTTCATTTAAACTATATTTTTTCTGCAATTTAAGTCAATATCCCTAACTCATGTGGAGCAGTTTACTTCGATACATGTGTCAGTTTATCTTAGTTTCGACGTAGAAGTTCATCTTTTGTCAATGAAAGCCATTGATGCAGTCAATGACACTTAATGAAGTCATACTGTTCATCAATACTCCACAGCTAGAAATCCAGTTTCTTTGACTATAACATTTAATGTAACATAACCTCAGATTTGAAGGCTTGACAGATATTTGGCATTGCAATGCCACTTTGACATTGCAATGTGGCTTTGACATTGCAATGTCACTTCGACTCTGGAATAATTATAGACATTGTGATGCAACGTCGATGGTACAATGACACTTGGACAACGAGTTATTTACCTAAAATTTAATCTGATCCCTAGATCTAGAAGTTATTCCAGTTGAAGACTCCCCACCATCTCGCCTATTGAGACTTTATGCTTCGTCTCCACATTTTTCCTAGTAACTACATTATGGCTCTTTTGAGAAACGATAACCGCAAGAATGCCTCTGGCCTGGTGAAGGAGTACCAACAGCAGCGGCAGAGGGGCTTTCATGTTCAATCCAATGCAAATTGCCATTATAAAGTTAATGATAGTTTCGAATACACACGGAGCTATGATTGATTAATGCTCACAACTCGCTAATTGGCCACCTTACATTACAAAACTCCCATTCGGTTCGCTCACCATTTATATTTAGAATCCCGCGACTTTTCATGTTTATTCGGTAGGGAGAGCAACCTCTTGCCAAATTCTTCGAAAACAATAATTCACAAAAATTGCGTACGGTCCGATACAATGTTGTTATCGCAAAGGTCGGCGCCTTTGAGGGGCAAAAGAGTTATCGCAGGCGGCTCTTTCAATGGGGGTTTTATTGGTCGGATGTTTTTCGGACTTCAGGAAATTTTAGGTTATCCGAAATAGTTTCTGAATGAATCAGAGTTCCCTTCTTGGATTTGGCTGTCATTCTCTCCCCAATAGTCCAGTAAACGAAGGTTTGAAATCACTTTTTTGCGGAAAGAGCTGCATTTTTGATATAATGATTTTCACTAGAGTAGGAACTCATGGTCAAAAATGCAGGTTCCCAAATTTTCAGGAACCTTGGAAAATTCGTGAAAATGTCGAAAAAGTTACGTTTTCTCGGAAACTAGAAGGTTTATCGAAAAAAGTTTCAAACAAAAGTTGTAGAACGGGAAATTCTAGTTAACATTATGGCTTTGCGCATTCTCGTGGTGTTAATATTGACTAATTAGAGGTGCATTTATGTAATGGCGTTCTCAGTTGCTAACTTCATTACGTTCGGATAGCCGAAGACCGAGCCGAAGACGCTCCAAGAGAGCTTGTGGTTTTGCCGAGGGTTCTATTATTCCCTTTTATGATGTATATGTTTATGAACTACAGGGCGAAATGCCAGCACCCTTACCCAATGCTATGTGAGTTCAAGAATGAAGACAGCTTTCGTTAAGCAGCATTTTCTTTCAAATCTGCCCGAAAACTACATTTATATTTGTTTCTCTTGTGAGATCTGTTAATGACAGGTACTTCATGGACAACACTTCGTACAGAAGCACTATGCTGGCCTTAGAAAAAATTTTCAAAGATATTCTCGAGGTACCTAATGAAAATAGATACACCTCTGTAATTTCTTCTTGATCATTGGACACGAGTTTCTATTCTACCGGATAGAAACAGAAGCATCTTTTACCACTAGCAGGTATCGACCTCCTGGGCAACTAAACTTTTTTTCCTTTCAAGCAAAATTTGCCGAGCACATCCTCCGAAAACTGGAAAGGTATCAAACCAAGAGAATGGTAATGCGGAATCGGTCGTCGAGTGTGCTCTGTGACGCCAGTTGTTGGCGCCAATATGTTGTGACTGAAAGATCGCAATGACCTAACGTCTAAAATTAACTCGACGTAACGCAATTTACATGTTTTGCATTTATTAATGTGCAAATGCAAAACTTCTTACTTGTCGCCGATCGCGTATACGTCGAATTGGACGGTTTTTGAATTTTTATCGGCCATAATTCATATCTGCGTCCGATATGTGGTCGGATTTTCACCTAGCTCAATTCGATATTCGAAGGGGCAGCTAAACCACGAATATTGACGTGAGTGATAGACCGTAGCAGCCTCGGTAGCAGCCTATATGCAACCCTTTTCGAGTTTTCAAATCGAACTGCTCCACAAAAGTTAGGGATATCGTATTCAATCGTTCTGAAAAGTATGTAATCTTCGGAAAAATCGCTGTAAAATCATTTAAAACTCAATAGCAACTTGAATCGATCCAATAAAAATCATTATGAGACATTTCGTCAATCTGGTCGCCTTTTTTCTGAAGTTTGGTCCTTTGCATATGCTTCACGAATATTCTTATTTTGAAATGGAGTCAGTTTATCAACGGCTTCGATATGAAACGAGTTTTCTGAAAATGCCAAGACGTAAATTAACAAACGCTGAGGGAAAAAGGGCTATCGGAATGCTACAGGGTGGCCTAACTCAGGTTGTTTTAGCGCTACAACAAATAAGAACATTCATGAAGCGTATGCGAAGAACCAAACTTTAGAAAAAAGGCGACCAGATTGACGAAATGTCTCATACTGATTTTCATTGGATCGATTCAAGTTGTTATTGAGTTTTAAATGTTTTACTGCGATTGAATACGATATCGCTAACTCTTTTGGAGCAGTGTTGATGTTGGAGTATCATGTAGAGCCTCTAACATATTCGTCTCTTTGAATAACCCTTTACCAAACTTTTTTATTATTTTTTTAATTTCTCGTCTTGGTCAATTTATAGTCTCCAAGGAGATGGTCACAAGAGTCCTAGTATTTCTATCATTAACAATCCATAATTTGATCCATTTGGATACAGAACACTCTGAAAGAATCATTGAAATCACCGTTTACAGGAAATACCCTGTATTCGAACTGAAGTCGTTCTTCAAGCAGTTGATTGAAATGAAGCTTGTGTAGTTCTCAAGAGGCAGATTAAAAACGAGAAATCTCTGAGGAATATAAATTGTTATTCGATGCAAAGATTCCCGTTGATCGTATATGTTTCTTCGGATTGGTGTGTATTGCGGACTCCAGACAACTTCTTTTGAGGCCCAGTTAGGGAAAGGATTCAAGATTAGAGTCTCCTTGAGCAGAATATTTTCTCATTGGATAACTTTACGGAAAAACAAAAGGGAAAAATCTAGCACATCTGAATAAATAAATCGATGAAGAAAGGGAATGTCTGTTCACAAGAAAGTTTAGGTTAATGAAAAAAATTAGACTAATGAATTGACAATAGAATTATAACAATATCACAATGTACTCACAATTATTGGTATTTTTGGAAGCGTTGATAGCCAGGTTTGTGAGTCTGATTTGAAATTCCAACGAATCTCGGTGGGTGCAATCAATCTGACAGTGTTCTCTACTACACTGCGCAAAAGAATTAACGCACATTCTGAAAGTTAACTCTACATTGACTTTATAACTTATTTTTTATGTTCTCTCGGGAAGGTTTTGAACGAGACAAGACACAGTAAATGGAAGAAAAATTCAGGATTTCACCGAATCTTATGTGAAAGCAGAGCAATGAACAATTTTCAAAATACTGAGATGCTGATAAGTGATTAAATACTTGGTATTTCCACCCCTTGCTTTAATTACAGCTCGGCAACGACGGTTCATACTCAAAATGAGTGATCTTAAAATGTTCTGATCTAATCCTTCCCAGATTTCTCCGAGTTGGATTCCTAAGTCATTAAGAGTAGCTGGATTTCCTGAACTTATGAGCCTTCTATTGAGATTGTCCCAAACCTGCTCAATCGGATTGAGATCTGGACTTCTTGCTGGCCATTCCATTCGAGAGACGTCAACCTCTTCAATGTACTCCTGCACTGAGCATATCTAGAGGCAGAATCTAGACTCATCTGTGAAGAGAACTCTTTCCCAATCGGCCTCTTCCCAATGGATATGCTCTCTCGCAAAATCCAAACGCGCTTTTCGATGCGCTGGGGTAAGAGCTGGGCCTATTGCCGCGGCACGAGGCCTTAAATCATATTCTCTGAGGCGATTTCTTATTGTCCGAGTGCTAATTTGCACCCCATGAGTTTGCTCAAGCTGATTTTGAAGGAGGCGGGCGGTTGCAAACCGTTGTCTCAACGAAAAAACTCTCAAGTAACGTTCTTGAATTGCATTTGTTACCCGTGGTCTACCCTGTCCTGGTCTTCGGACATTCTTACCTGTCTCCCTGAATCGCTGCAACATTCTGGACACACTTGTATGGGAAACTCCAAACCTTTCTGCAATTCTTGTGTATGTCCACCCTTCTTCTCGCAAAACTACCGCTTGGGCACATTCCTCTTGGGTCAAATTGCGTGTTTCGCGTTGCATAGCGATCGAGTGTAGAAAATCAAACGAAAGAAAAACTATTGATACTAGAATTGATCGAGAACAACTGATTTTAGAATGGAGCCAATACATTCAGAATCTGATAATATCATCTTTTTTTATTCCTGCTGGGAAAGAACATCTGTATTAAGGAAAAACGTTGACAGTGGATAACATATGCATGCATAATTCTGATAAAAATAATTATCATTGAGAACACCTTCAGTTGTAGAATAAATTTGAGATTTCCATAATATGCGTTAATTTTTTGCACAGTGTATTTCTCCCAGAAAGATGCCCGTCGCGATTCATCAAAGTGAGAGATCAATTAATGGTCGGTCGTTCACCAATTGCCCAAAAAAGCATCAGGAGACAAGATAAATTTTCCAATTTCCTCCAGGACGATGTCCATCATGTAATACTGAATACTAAGACGTTTTTCGACGTATCTGTGTTTTTGGACGCGGCGTTGCCAACATGACAGTCAAGAATGATTAAGTTAATGCCCGTCTTATCCTTGCAGGTCTCTTTATCGCCATCCAACACCGGCAAATATTATTTTTAATAACGGTTATTTTAATGGCTACGTCCTCGCCATGATTATGCCGGCGAATGCACGTCTGTACGCCGACGGTTACAGTGGCGCCGGTGACAATATAAAATGACAATAATTCCGACCTTCACGATCAGACATGCGGCCTGTAATTTGGCCTGGACGAAATTCGTGATTTCACGTGATAAGTGGTGATTATGTGGACGAGCGAAGAAGGTCCAAAGCCGCAGAGCGGCGTCATTGATGGAACAACGACGTGATGAGTTCGTGTCGTTGTAATTTCGTTTTTTTTATGTCTCGGCATATTTTAAGCTTTTGCGTAGCTTTTATCTCAGGCTTCGAGCGCGGCGACCGAATGTAGAAATTCCGTAACGAAAAAACCTAACACTCCGTGTATCGTCGGTTCAGTTCGGCAGACTTCGGCACGGTGTTTGGGTCCTTGCGACTAGACGGATGCGTGCAGCCACTCTAGCATTGCACAATGGAGTCGGCAATCTCGCTGTTCCCATTGAATTACGAACGCCAAATATTTCATTAACATCGGATGGAAAATGTATAGCAAAACGCAAACATTTTCCATTAACTTCAGCTCTTGCTCCTACTATACATAAGTCGCAAGGTGGAACTTTTGACGAAATAGTATATGAGTATAGTAAATCACATCTCAGGAACTCGTCTATGTTGCACTCTCTCGGGTGACTAATATTGAAAAATTGTATATTACGAAAAAAATGGTAATTCTGCATTTAAGTTTTATCATAATCGAAGGCAAGCTGCATCGACTGCATCTTTGTTGCAGGAATTCAAAAGACTGAGTGTGGCACTCATGCAGTTAACTCCTGAAGATGCCAGACACTCGAACTGGCGAAACGTCGAGAAATAATCTACGACAACGGCCTAAATGCTCAAAATGTCACATTGAACGATGGCCGTGAAAGCCTCAACCAATTCATTATGTTTCGAATCTCCTATTGCTCCCATATTCTTGTAACATAACATCTTTTCGTAATCGAATCATCCTGTGCAAAATCTATGGAATTTGATCAGTCCACGTCGAGCATTTTTTTGTCAATTGAAAACAAACGACGATAATAAATTTATGTGAAAGAACTTCTGGTACAGCTACCGAGGTACCCTAAATAAACAAAAACTGGCACATCAATTCTCGATGCAGTGTTCGCAGAGCGAAATACAGGGTCTTTCACGAGGAACCTCACCCATATTTATACGGGAAACTACTGAACGTATTTTCATGAAATTCAGCACTTATAAGTATTTCACGATGCTGATGAAATCTAAAATATTTTCAAGGCATGAGCACCTCCGGTTTTTCCGGAAATGACGTCAACTTCCGTTTTTCAAATTAGAACAGCATTTTTTTATTGCAGAAATAGATTCCTTAGAAAATTTTAAGTTATTTTGATGTAACATTTTTCAGTTTTGGTTGGAAAATTCTCTCTGAGCGGGAAAATTCGAAAAAAAAAATCGAAAATAGAGCTCCGCTGAAACAAGAATAACTTCGAGGTTTTTTGATGGAAAATTTTCATTTTTGGGATTTTTCAAGATGTAAGATTGATGTATCCACTTTAAAAATCGAAATCGCGATTCATGATACAGGGGGTGAAAAAATCGCTTTCAAAGTTAGGGATGACAAAATCGTGAAAAATCAATTTTTTCAAATTAGAACCCCATTTTTTTATGGCAGATATTGAATCTACGTTAAAAAATAATGTGAGTGTATGCATCACACCCTTGCCCTAAAATGGATATTTTCTGAGTTATTCACAAAAAACTGTTTTTCGTCTTGAATTTTCAGCTATTTCTTTTCCCTTCACGCCAAAAAGATGAAATTTTCAACAACTGTTATTTGAACCATGCTGTAGATTTTTCACCCCTTCTTGAAACCGAAGTCAAGTTACTATTAGGAGAACCATGGCAAACTCTCGCAGATATAACTAGAGAAGATGCTCAAAGTTTTGACCGTTAATTTCTAGACATTTATTTATACGTCTCAGGAATGCTTCGTGCGTTGCTCTTCTTATTTCATCGGGAGATCTGCAAAAGTGTTTAAAAACCAAATTGAGTTTCAAAACTATGAATCTAGAAATCTAAATAAACCTGAACGCATTTCTGACTCGTTCTATGCAGTCCTCTTTATCAGTCAGGGGAGTTGAGTAGACAATATTTTTTATCCTACCCCAAACATAATAGTCTAAAGGAGTTAAATCGGGAGAACGTGGTGGCCAAAGATGTGGACCATTGATCGCCAACCATCGATCTTCAAATAGCCTGTAGAGGATATTTGACACATTGAGTGAATTGTGTGGAGGCGCGCCATCTTGTTGATACCATAAGTCATTATGGTTCTGTACTAGCGGCTGAATTACTTGAGTCAATATGTCAGAATATCTATCTCCTGAAAATTTCATCTTTTTGGCGTGAAGGGAAAAGAAATAGCTGAAAATTCAAGACGAAAAACAGTTTTTTGTGAATAACTCAGAAAATATCCATTTTAGGGCAAGGGTGTGATGCATACACTCATATTATTTTTTAACGTAGATTCAATATCTGCCATAAAAAAATGGGGTTCTAATTTGAAAAAATTGATTTTTCACGATTTTGTCATCCCTAACTTTGAAAGCGATTTTTTCACCCCCTGTATCATGAATCGCGATTTCGATTTTTAAAGTGGATACATCAATCTTACATCTTGAAAAATCCCAAAAATGAAAATTTTTCATCAAAAAACCTCGAAGTTATTCTTGTTTCAGCGGAGCTCTATTTTCGATTTTTTTTTCGAATTTTCCCGCTCAGAGAGAATTTTCCAACCAAAACTGAAAAATGTTACATCAAAATAACTTAAAATTTTCTAAGGAATCTATTTCTGCAATAAAAAAATGGTGTTCTAATTTGAAAAACGAAAGTTGACGTCATTTCCGGAAAAACCGGAGGTGCTCATGCCTTGAAAATATTTTAGATTTCATCAGCATCGTGAAATACTTATAAGTGCTGAATTTCATGAAAATACGTTCAGTAGTTTCCCGTATAAATATGGGTGAGGTTCCTCGTGAAAGACCCTGTATATAAGATGATGATATTGCCTTATCCTACGAAAGGGGGAATTTTTCCTCAGACTTTACTTGTCTTCAGCAAACATTGAACGTTAAACTTGATTTAATACAACACAAATACACAGAAACGATACGATCTCGAGAAATCCAGCTGAGCAAACAGTAACTTGGGAGAGTGCATCTTAATTATAAGAGTGCAGTGGCGAAGAAATTATAGAACATTAAGAGAGGTCATGAGCACATACAATGGTACAAAACAAGTTTTATTACTTACCTGAAGCACTTTCGAACCCACAGGTCAAAGAGTTTTGATATAACGGAAAAATGTTATAAAGGTGTCCCTGAACTGATTAATGGTTTATTCTACATTCTAAATTTTTTTAATGAATTTTATTTGCTGACCAAATTTACTGCTTCGCTTAACTCAATTTTTTCAATTCGCGGTTTGAATAATTGGCTGTGAGTTTAATAGTATTTTGACGAAATAATCCAGCAGTGTTCCGCTTCTTTTACAAACTTATCTGATACGCAAGTTCTTATCAGTTGCCGACCTCTCCATAAGGCCAAAACTGAAAACAACAGCGTCTGATCGAAATCCTTAGGTTTGCAGTAGATCTCTGTTTATATTTCTGTCGCAACGGTCGAGATACGCGAGTTAATGAGCTCATAAAGACGCAATTTTTTCAATAACGATTTCCTGGGTGTAAAATGACATAAACCTTGTTAATTCAATTAGATATGCATATTATGTATATTGTTTATAAGTGCGAAATGGAGGTATTTCGCTTATTTATGACGGTCAGTAATTGCCAGTTGAGTGCCAGATTAACGGGCGAGGATGTCCGATTAATAATAATGAATATTTCGCATTTATAGTTTATAGACGGTGGGCGAAACGCCAGTGTACAATGTTTTTTGCATATTGCATAAATTCATTCCGGACAAGTTATGCTCCTGTCGTTAAATTGTTGGGAAATGGCATTGGCAGCAGTAGATCTACAATGTATGGCCCACTCATTGCCAGGCGGTTTCTACTTACTTCGTTCCAAAAGATCCACGATTCATTACATAGGACATATTGGCTTTTGACTGTTCAAATTACGCTCCAATTTTCATCGAGGATTGTGAAGATGCGAAACTTCCATGAAAAACCGTATACAGCCACATTGGACAACCAGAAGGCGTTGAAAACATATCGAATGAATATTTCAATATGAGTACTACCATTGTATAAAGAAAGATAATAATCCAACCTTACGGGTTTATCATTTGACCGCTTGGATCCCACCAATAGACTCCGATGGGCTCCATAGGCTCCAAAGGAATGTCTTAGCTCACAATGTATAGCCATTGTATAAAAAAATTCTTCATACAATGGTACTTCTAATGGGAAATTTACGTTTTTGACATATCATACATCGGAAACTGTTCATTAACCGTCTTTTCGGCTATAACATTTTTTATTTAGTAAGTCATAAGATACAACATACTTTGAATCATAAATGAATAACCAGTTTTTTTACAATCAAGCCTCCAATTTCGGGACAAAAGATCAGAAGCAAAGATTATAGAGTAAGGAAAGATAGGAAACGCCCTTATATCTGTGGTACTAAAATCCGACTACGATTTTTGGCTAGTTTCTTACTTTTGACACCTAGATGGCGCTGAAAACATTATTCAGTACAGAAAACTATTTTAGTAGGCGCGAAATTCGAATTATACTTCTCATAAATTTCCATTAAATTGGGAATTCTTTGTTGAGCTTCGAAAGAATCATCCTGATCGACAAAACAAAAGCAGGGCTCCACTTTTTGATCAGGATGATATTTTCCTTCTACACATTGTTTTGAATCAAATGAAATAAGATTCTGGATTCTTTTCATTTGATATGATTATGTAAAATCAAAAACAATACAATAATTATGAAATTGAGAACATTCCCAAAATTTGTTCACATATTAGGGAATTATTATAACAATTTCAAGAACTTATACATGCTGTGAACTCTCGATAAATCGAACAACGATAAGTCAAACAGTTGTTCTGGACTCGATTCATACATATCTTACCCAGTGTATTTTCACCTCAATGAGTCTAGAGGGTCTAATAGATGAGTCGAACTGCTGAAAGGGTCGTCAAGAGAACCTCCACCTCTATAAGCCGTTCTTCTGACCACTATTGCCTCTATGAGTGGACCTTTTTGATCTAATGAATGAGACCGAAGAAGATTCGGTTTGCAAACAAATCACCACACGTGAAGAATATCATACGATTTTTCGAACACTAAGGACATGTTTCCAGTGCTCAGACGCTCGTTTCTCATTGATGATGATTTCGTGTTTACCTGAGTTTTTCTCTTAATGAAGTGAAGTTTCACTTAAATAACTCGAATGTTTGGTGAGCCGAACAATAGATAAGTCGATCAGTTTTTTAGGTCCCTAGGAGTTCGACCTAACAAGAGTCCACTGGATATTAATTACAGAATGTTTGAACAATAATAAAAGAAAAATATCAGAGGTCAACAACAACACCTGTAGGTCAGCCCAGCAAGAGTTCTTTATACGATATCCAGAACAATATATTTTTGCCCCGAAAACTCTATCCATTTGACAGCACTGAAAATAAAAAGCAATGAATAAGACAGTTACATGATACGAGTTTCAAAACTTACATTTCCATTCTCTATGGTAATGAAAAGAATGCACATTCAAGATCATTCTTTCTTTTATTTCTCCAATTAATCACCATGCATTTTTAATGTCGGACAGTTTTGAACACAACATTTATAACAGAAAAACGCACAAGAAAAGATTATAGAGTAAGCTAAGTGCTACTCTTGTAGATTTCGAATTATTTCAGTGGAACATACGCGAGAAAATGCAATCATCATTCAGCAAAAATATTTATTCGAGTTTTTCTTTCAAAATTGACAACAGCCTACTAATAATCTCTATATAATCTTTGCCAAATGGACCCTAATTAAATATTTTAACCATAACCCGTTTACTTTTGAAACTACTTCACTATAGTCGCTTCGTTTCCCATCTTTATACTCCATAATCTTTGATGTATGTGTTCTCTCAGAAATTTACCCCATCTTGAGGCATCTCTGCAAACTAACAACTGTCAGATTGACAGCGAACCTTCAACATGGTCCCGACCGCTACCGCTACCGATATGTAGCAGTAGCGCCGTAGCGCTTTGTGATTTTCCGCTAAATACGACCAATATCTGTCCAATTCGGAACTATTTCCGCTCGTATAGGAACAAACCCATCTTCTGCGATCACTGCAGGTACCGAACGCGACCAAGGTCGCTTTTTCTGATCCGGCATGTGAATTCCCACGTAGCGGAGGCAGCCGGGGCCACCAAGCTTGTAATGAACGTTAAAAACTCCCATTTCTGTTTATCGTTTTTATTATATTCGTGTGTACATTCCAGACGGTGGGACTGGCAGAATGGAATAAAGTAAATAGGCACGGCGTCTGAGCGTTAACGCCGGCGCCAGAAGTTGTTTTCGCCACGACACAATGAGTTTTGTGGCATTTATTTTTAGGAAGTCTGTCCGACCGCGGCGACCTGAGCGGATGATGCAGCTCCCCTCTCGTCTTGCCGTCACTCACTGCGACAGTCATCGTTCTCATCGGGGTGATTGATTCCAGGCAAAATTACTCGATGAGCACCTGAAGGACCATATAATAAGTGTACAACTTTGCTTCTGCCCAAAGATTATAGAATATAAAGATGGGAAAGGAAGCAACTACAGTGATGTGAGCGACATCTGTAGTTTCAAAAGTAAACACATATTGGTCGCATTCAGCGGAAAATCACAAAGCGCTACGGCGCTACAGCTACTTATCGGTAGCGGTAGCGGTCGAGACCATGTTGAACGTTCGCTGTCAATCTGACAGTTGTTAGTTTGCAGAGATGCCTCAAGATGGGGTAAATTTCTGAGAGAACACATACATCAAAGATAATAGAGTATAAAGATGGGAAACGAGGCGACTACAGTGATGTAGTTTCAAAAGTAAACGGGTTATGGTTAAAATATTTAATTAGGGTCCATTTGGCAAAGATTATATAGAGATTATTAGTAGGCTGTTGTCAAATTTGAAAGAAAAACTCGAATAAATATTTTTGCTGAATGATGATTGCATTTTCTCGCGTATGTTTCACTGAAATAATTCGAAATCTACAAGAGTAGCACTTAGCTCACTCTATAATCTTCTCTTGTGCGTTTTTCTGTTATAAATGGTGTGTTAAAAACTGGCCGACATTAAAAATGCATGGTGATTAATTGCAGAAATAATAGAAAGAATAATCTTAATGTGCATTCTCTTCATTAATAAAGAGAATGGAAATGTAAGTTTTGAACCTAGTATCATGTAACTGTCTTGTTCATTGCTTTTTATTTTCAGTGCGTCAAATGGATAGAGGTTTCGGGGCAAAAATATATTGTTCTGTATCACGCATAAAGAACTCTTGCTGGGCTGACCTACAGGTCTTGTTGTACACCTCTGATATTTTTCTTTCATTGTTGTTATACATTCTGTAATTAATATACAGTGGACTCTTGTTAAGTCGAACTCCTAGGGACCTAAAAAACTGATCGACTTATCTATTGTTCGGCTCACCAAACATTCGAGTTATTCAAGTGAGACTTCACTTCATTGAGAGAAAAACTCAGGTAAACACGAAATCATCATCAATGAGAAACGAGCGTCTGAGCACTGGTCTCATTCATTAGATCAAAATTCCACTCATAGAGGCAATGGTGGTCAGAAGAACGGGTTATAGAGGTGGAGGTTCTCTTGACGACCCTTTCAGCAGTTCGACTCATCTACTAGACCCTCTAGACTCATTGAGGTGAAAATACACTGGGTAAGATATGTATGAATCCAGTCCAGAACAACTATTTGACTTATCGTTGTTCGATTTATCGAGAGTTCTTGAAATTGTTATAATAATTCTCTAATATGTGAACAAATTTTTTAAATGTTCTCAATTTCATAATTATTGTATTGTTGTTGATTTGACATAATCATTTCAAATAAAAAGAATCCAGAATCGTATTTCATTTGATTCAAAACAATGTGTAGATGGATAATATCATCCTGATCAAAAAGCGGAGCCCTGCTTTCGTTTTGCCGATCAGGATGTTTCTTTAAAATCTCGACAAAGAATACTCAATTTAATGGAAATTTATGAGAAGTATAATTCGAAATTCGCGCCTATTAAACTAGTTTTCTGTACTGAATAATGTTTTCAGCGCCCCCTAGGTGTCAAAAGAAAGAAACTAGCCAAAAATCGTAATAGGATTTTAGTACCACAGATATAAGGGCGTTTCCTATCTTTCTAACTCTATAATCTTTGACATATATAATGTTTAATGTCTGGGTGCACTACATATCTTTTCTCCAAGTCTTTCGTCGTATTTTTGAACCTTCATAACTTGAGTTTGGAATATAGTGGATGAACAATTCTTGGTCAAAATGAGTGACTTGGCCGTTTCGTAACTATATATATATGAACTATTGTACATATAACAAAAAAGTAATGAACAGCGAATAAATTTGTCACCTTACGCTCACGTGGCCAAAGAGAAAGGGCTAAGTCACTTATTTCCACCAAGGCATAGAGTTCGCAGCTTGACTCTACATGAGATCTGATAACTTTTTGACAATGTTAGAAATACTGCCTTGTCTTGGCAATATTTTACATGAAAATGTTATTGGTTGCATAAGTTATGTTAGATGGGATTTTTTTTGATGAAACGTGGACATTTCAACATGGAAGAAATTGATTTAAGATAACATAAAAATATCCCCCAATACAAAACAAATCCTTCAGATCCAGAACCAATCTTCGCAATCAAAAATGACTTATAATACTGTTTCATTCCACCCCAGTCTGAAAATTACCATGTCGATGATAAGGAGTTACTTCTCAAGAGAACGGTATGTCCATTTCGTATTCTTATCGAGGACAACTTTTTTTCCATCCAATGACGTCGATGACCCGACCACTGGATGCATTTATGGCCAGACGGGCTTGTCTCCACTCCAGGGTTCTCTGTTTGGTTCGCTGATTTGAGTGAGGTGTGTCACCAAAGCGACGTTGTCATGTTTATGGAACTTCGTTGTCCTTCGCACGGCCTTCTAGTTGTTCAAAGCTTGGCGCCACGCCGCGAGATTGTACGTGGGTGTTCCAGAAATCAAATCTTACATTCCTTTTTTTTTTCGTTATTCTGAAGATGAGTATCTTTCATTTTTCTGAAGAAGGAAACTTGTGCCTTGAAATGTTTTGGATTCATATTGAATATAGGAAGAGGGTGTTCAAGTACTATAGAATTCCTATAATGCAAGGGTTTCACGTATAATAGTGTGGTTAAAATAATATTAAAAAATGAAGGATTTCATGGATTATAATTCATGCTTTTGAGCAATGGTTATCTGGTTATTTAACATTCATAGGCAAAACGTCGAATAAAATGGTGTTTTCAATTCTGAAACACCAATATGATAACACCATACTAAATACAATATAAACTCTTCAAAATGGGGAATAAATCGATTTTTTTTCGGGTGTCCCTCGTATCCGCTTATCCAACGTGCTAAGCTTCATATTTATACATACATATTTACTCGTAGAGCAAACAAATCGCCTGTTCAAATATACTTTATATGGTGCTGCTGTATACCGTTGTAAATAAAACTATATACGACTCTAAAAATAACTTAAGAGCCATATGCGTTTAGTTTGCATTAGATAAACATAAAATGCTGCACAAACTCTCCCCACCTTTTGAAAATTCATATCCGAATATTGAAAGTTTGACTACATAGTTTGTTTAATCTTTTTTTTTTTCTACCTTTTTCATTTTATAACTGTTTTCGACCAACTACACAAAATGATTTTGATGACTTCTTTTCAATATCAATAATGCTTTGAAAGCATATTTTGTGTATTTTTTATGATTATTCACAATAAACACAACGAAAAAATAAATGCAGAGGTCAAAATCATCTTCAATGTTCTCGTTATTTTTCTTAATTGGCCTGATTGAACCATATTGCCTGATAACTCGAAACAGAGCTTCTGCTATTTGAGTTACAATTCAAGTTAACTACAAACTAGTACACGAAACCCTTTAAGACGCCAGGCGTCAGCAGCGTCTCTTGGACTAATGTGAAAATGACATGATTGGTGAGAATTAATTCAGATGATAAACGAGTTTGCTGATAGTTTTTGCAAATTATGAACTTTCTAGGAGGCGATTAAGTTCATTAATGTTTTCATTTGAGGTTTAGTCGAATCTGAGGACAAGAAATAAGTATTCGAAGTCAATATTCAGTTGGAGTGAGATAAACACAAGTTTTTTCACGAGGGAACTTTCGTCCCATATCTGAATCTATCCACCTCGAGATGCTGAAGCAACAAGTTGTTCGAATACACATTTGGCCATCCGAGAAGTAGCATGAAAGGATCGAGGAAGAATGTAATCATTTCCGAACAGAATAAATGTTGTTTATTCTCTCATTTCTCCCCGTTCTTGGGAAGATGGATAGTTCTTTGGAACAGGAGAAAGTGTTGAGGGTGTTTATCTTGTCTGAGAGATTTGACATCCATTATTCAGCAACAGGTTGGGATTCTTTGTGGTAATGTGACTATGAAGATTAGAAAATTTACGTGGAATTCGAGGTATTTCATATTGTACATGTCGTAGTTGGTATTGTGTGATGTGAGAGGAATTTCAAATGAAAATAATTACTTGAAAACTACTGAAACTCATTTGAATAATCGCAAAAAGCAGTTTCATCAATGGTCATTCAATTATTCTACAAAGGTGAAATAGTTTTTTGCCAAATTACCTCATATTTTGATTTAGGGAAGGATTTTTATTGTATTTGATTTTCATCTACATCTTTGATACGTCTGCGTAATACAGAAATGGGTCTACTTCCCAATCATTGATGAATGTGTCACAAAATAAGACGATTTAAATCGTTGAATTCCTTCCCATAATATTTAAACAACCATGGAATAAAAAATACTGTGTCTCATTTGAAGAAAGCATCTACTCTGTAAATCGTTTGTTTCATCTATAAGTATCGAATAAAAAATGTTTGGTATCAAGAGAGAAAGAAAATGAACATAGGTCATTTCAAGGTCAACTTGATTTTTTAAATGGGAAAGTATATTTTTGGTCCAGATTCTTATCCTCATAAAAAAGTTGTTACTTTTGTTTGGAACTCTTTTTTCGTCAGAGAACTCGTTTGGTTTACATAAAGTTCATTGAAAAAAGATCTTAATTATTATAATTTAAAAATCAGGAGATGTTCATGAAGTTTTCTCACATCAGAATATCACCGAATGAAAATCTACTCCTCTATATTATGATCAGAAATTCTTTGGATTGTGCTCATGATTAATAATGAGCAAATTAAAAAAGAAGTGAAAAAAGGATCCGAGGTCATTCAAGGTCAAAGAAAAAATGCGATTTCCAAGGTCAGCTTGAATATTTACGGAAACTATGAAACATAATGATCATTATTAAAATTATTTTTAGTGTTTTCCATAAAAAATTAAGTTGACCTTGAAATAACCTTGAGGTCAAAATCAAGATCAAAACCTAACAATTTTCATTCTAATTTTTTTTTTAAAGAACATGGCTTATGAAATAATTTTCTGTCTCAAGTAAAATGCCTCACCTGTATACCGTAGATTTCTATTTTTCAATATGGACATTCAGTGTTTATGTTGGCCACTAGATGGCGCTCATTGTCGTATAACACTCATATCAGTCTAAGCAAATCGTGTATAAGACGAATGAAATTGTTGTTTCAGCACTCTGATCTCTCCTCAGTTGCGAATAAATCTTTCGCCTTTTACTAAAGATTTCCGTGGGGAGGGATAACTCAAATGAGTCTATAACCAATTTTTGGAGGCTAACCTTAGGGTGAGCCGATAATTTAAAGAAAATTATGTTTCCCATTAGCATCTAGTATCTCCCATCTCACCACATTATGTTTCTTGAGTGGTATGATGATTAGACTGCAATATCCTTCAGTGCAGTGATCAATTATTTGGTTTATTTTTCAGTCATGAAAAAAAACATCATTATATGCAGATATTTTTTGAATTGCTATTTCTAAACGTTAAACAGAGAACGGAAAAATCCACGAAAACTGCTACTAGGTATTGAATGCTATAGATAGTTGCTTATATCACGTTTATTTCAGACAAAGTTTATTTTGAAACTCTGCCTTAACACGTGGAATTACATTGTAAAACAAATAGACTTTAATACGAGAATAATTAGGATACTTAGATCGGGAGTTCCAACGCGAAATTTCTCACTATTTTATACCGACGAGCTTGCCAAAGTGCAGTTACTGAAAGATGCTCGGCTTAATAAAGGACCGTTTGTGTGAATTTCCGTAAAAATTTAGAGAAGGCCGTCTTAAATTTGTCAGTTACCCGAATGAAAAGGAAAATTTATGGGCAGGCCATTTCATGATGAAAAAGGATTAGAAGTGACGATGAAAAACGTCAGTTCTGCTACAGTGGGCGTTGATATGTTAGTGGATTAAATTTTATGGTGTACATAATATATATCTCACACGACATGGTTGAAAATGAGAACTACTTTTCTTTTGTTCTATACAACAAGATGAGCATTGGAAGAAACCTTTACATGCTGTCATCTCCAAGAATATACCTTTGAAAAAAAGGTGATATTCGTATTTCCACTTCACTTCCAGTTTAAACAAATCTAGACGAAATTTTCTTTGGTTTGCATTACCTTATATTGTTATTTAGATTTAAGAAGGAAATCCAGTGTGAATATTATGCGAGAAAATCATATTTTCAGAGGCTCACTTGCATTATTCAGAAGGTGCAAAGATGGTGTTGCATTTTGCATAAATAATAGGCGTTAATCGTATACAAGCACATCTAGATTCCAACTAGCATTCCTCGTGGCGCAGAGCAAACAAATCGAAGTGCCAGAGGTTTATTGAACAAATATTTATTCGTCTTGCCTATTTTCCGCCTAGCAATTGCAAATGACACAAGTATATCGGGTATTTTTGGATTATATCTGAATCGTCAGAACTGGCGCCAGTCTGAGCACTTGAATTCGTATTAAATTGGAAACATCAAACAGAAGTGGAAAATCAATTAAATTTACGATGTCTATTGGAAATGCATTCTTAAATGGTGGTCGTTAATTTTTCTGCCAACTTTTTGTGTGGCGAGAAGAACGTTTGGGAATTTATCATAACTTGGCAGGAGTTTATAGAAGCGGTAGGCAATTTGTATGTACAAAGTCTGATAATTTTTATCAATATGATCACTAGACTATACCTTGAAAAACTCTCTTTTGAAAAGGCCGAAACAACAATGATACAACAAGTAGGTAGATGAATTTAAGAGTTTGTCTGATGTAGAAGACTGATAAAGGCTCCAAAACGTTACAAAGTTTTGAATTTCGAAGTGTTACTTCTTTTAGACAACTAAATAACAGTGATTTTTAGTATCCACCCACCTTTTTGGGTAGTAAAAACGCAATTTTTTTTCACTTTCCATTGCTCATGAATTTGTTTTGTAGATTGTTTTCAATGTGGTTTTTTCTGTTAAAATTTTCATTTTCATAATTCAGGAATACAATGCCGAAATTAAAATGAATTAATCAACAAAATAACGCTGAAACAAGATTCGAATTTCCTCAATTTTCGGAATAAATAGACGACCCACAGGATAAGGGAATGGGAATGTGCAAGGAGTACGATAATAAATTCACAGTTCAAGAATGTCACCGATGACTGGCGCCAATATTATCATTTCATCCTTGATCTTATATGTTTATATCGAAATTTTTATCCGCATTAGTTTTATCAGTATTCATTGTGTTGTGCTCGATTTATCTGAAATATAGTAAGTTTCGGACGATAGCAGTTCATTAAAAAAAACACTGTTGGCGTCATATTCAGTGAACCTAGGGACGGTTTACCCAATTTTAGATGCTGTAATATAGATAAGAGAGGCTGAATTGATTCCAACACTCGTTTGATTTTACGAGTACGATTAATTTAATTACTCGGGATTTATTCCATTGAATTCCATGCAATTTGTAGGAACAATACTTGAATTCTCGACATCTATACAGAATTTTCAGGGAAATGACGTCCAGAATCTCACTCAGATACAGGGTGCTGCAATAGTTATCCCCTCGTGGGAGGGGAGGTTATATACAAGGCCAAATGAAGCATTTTTCCTAGTTGTTGCAATGCATTACACTTGCGGAACCATGTATACCATATGAAATTTTATATCTATTTTGAGGCCTATAATTAGCTGGCAAAATAATGAAACCCTGTATGAGCTCATTCTAATTAATGATTTCAAATCGAATATATTTCACATCGGAACATGAGATATCACACTTATAATAGAACATGCTCTTTGCTCTGTTTCCATTTCAATATCGCTAGTTGCTGCTCATCTTCGAAAAAATCCGTTCGCTCGATAAGCTCAATGACATGCGAAATCCTTGGATGCACACAATATTGCTCATTACCGACTATTAAGCGATATCCAGTTAAAATAACACGTTTCAAAAATAAATTATTTTTCCCGTTCCAATAAAAGCGGCTTGGATCAAAAGAAGGTTAAATGGCGATAACTTGTATCGACACAGTTCGAAAACGAATGTTTTCATCGCTATAACAACACCAATTTATTTAAATAATGAAGTAATGAAGGTAGGCGTTTGCAGAATAGAATAACAATAAATTCCGTATTATTGACTTCTTACATAACTTGCACTTGTGTTAAACGAGCGAACTTAAGAGCAAGTCTGATTTTATCTGAATCTTTTCTTGTACTACAACTCAGGAATCATCACAGCTCTATGGATGTCCTCGAGGTATATTTCACAACTAACAACAATGAGCTTGACGTAAAAACAAGTTATTAACAAAATAAACTGCTCCACATGAGTTTGGGATAGACTTAAATTGCAGAAAAATATAGTTTGAATGAGATTTTGTGTTGAAAATTCATATCGTCAGCGTTATCGTCTAGAAATTGAAAAGTTTCACCAATAGCACTCTGAAAATTTGGCAAAACATTGTCAATGACATGCTCCCTATAGTGTAGGGCGGTCATATTCCCAGGACAAATGTGTAGATCTGTGCTCCCCTTGAAACATATCCCGGCCCATATACCATCTGGATTCATCAGTGAAAAGGACACTACGCCATTGATCGTTCCAATTGATATGTTTCCTTACCCATTCCAGTCTTTGACGCTTATGGTCACGTGTTGATGGAACACCTCTTAATGGACGTCTAGAACCTAGATTCACCTCTCTCAAATGTCGTCTGATGGTTTCGATGGAAACTTGGACCCCATCTGCATTTTTAAGAGTACTCCGTAGCATTCTACACGTAGATGTAGGCTTTCTTCTCGCCGAAACGGTGATGTAACGATCCTGAGCAGGTGTTTTTTTCGTCGCCCACCAAGCCTTGGTCTTCTCAACACAGAACCTGTCTCCCTGAACCGATTCCAAAGTCGAGATATCACATTTTGGCTGACTTGGAGCCTTTCCGCTACAACAACCTGAGTTAGGCCAACCTGTAGCATTCCGATAGCCCCATTAGCCTCAGCGTTTGTTAATTTACGTCTTGGCATTTTCAGAGAGCTCGTTTCAAATCGAAGCCGTTGACAAACTGACTCCATTTCAAAATAAGAACATTCATGAAGCATATGCAAAAAACCAAACTCCAAAAAAAGGCGACCAGATTGACGAAATGTCTCATACTGATTTTTATTGGATCGATTCAAGTTGTTATTGAGTTTTAAATGATTTAACTGCAATTTTCTCGGAGATTACGATATCCCTAACTGTTGTGGAGCAGCATATTTCATGTGTAAAACGTTTCACGTTTCACTTGATTCGAGAGGATTTTAAAAATATTAGGGAAAGTTGAAACCAATTAATGAAACACAATAGTACAATAAGTAATATAATTTATATAACAGATTCTATCACTAGTGTAGGAGATTCATTTTCTCCAGATATTCATGAATTCCAAATCCTTCAAATTTGATTTTTCATGGCTTGACTTCAAGCTCGCTATGAAAAGAATATAGTATTATCGGTATTATTTAGTATTTCTTCCTTATCCATAAAACTCACTCATTTTCGATGACACTTCAGGGGTTGCCATCGCATTTAGGGCCTTTTTACGGCTTGATCTTCGATTATGAACTGTTAAACGCGAATACTAACTAGAAAAGTGGCTATCGTAAATCACGAGCATTTTCCTCTCGGAGCATTTTCATGGGGAACATATTTCGAATAGCTTTTCACGATTGATGGCATCGGTCTCTATGTTAAGTGATACAGTCACCGGTCCAGTGAGCATGTACTTATTGGCATGGATTTTAATTGGAATGATCTCTTTTTCAGTCGAGTGGAACGATTCGTTGACAGGTTATCATGGGAAATTGAAAGATGCCAACAGGGATTCATTGAACCTTCCACCTCGGTTATGTCATGTCCACGTCGAAAACTGGAGGTTAAACTTTTTTCTCCTTCTTTCTCGCAGTTTATCTTCGATTCCAATCATCATTCTTTCAGAGGTTTGTTGAAGATGCGAACTGCTTCACAAATATTCAGACATTTTGTTTGTTTGTTTCCCTTTTATAACCATTTATGAGGGTCTTTACTCAAGGGGTAACTAACTCAAACGCTGGCGTTATCGAATGCTCTTCGGTTACATTCATTTTAATTTCTCCTAAATGAACATTTGGTGGGCACGCATCGGAAAAGTCAAAAACAAGTTCCGGAGTGCATAGAAGAGAGGCAAGTTTATGAACAATGCAAAAACTACAAGCATATGCATCTATATACATTGGGAACTTTCCCCAATCTAATGGTAAACGGAAGAAATGAATATTGAAGGTGCCGGCCTTGAGAGAACGTATGAAAGCGACGATAGGAAAGATACGGGACATCAAAAATAGATATTACGGATCCTTTCTGGCGCCAGTATTACGGCTGTTACGTCACCAAACTAGTACTCTCTATATATTATGCCACTATCAGCCGCCAATTGCCATATTGGCGTAAATTATTCATATTTACGAGTGATTAAAATGTTTTTATCATGATGCAGATTTTATCTGGACTTTCAATAAGTACTCTCGAGTTAGAATTTAGAAAAAATCGATATAAGTGGTAATTCACGAATACTCGAAGTGATTACTTCTATATTTGCTTATGAATATCTTTCTGAGCAATTAACTCGTCGCCAACCCCTGCAGACTCATCATCAACCCTTCTAGACTCTTCAGCAACCCTTCAAAGGTTGAGGATTTATTTTTTATTCTGAAAGCTTGCGTATTATAGTTATTTTAATAAATCTCATCACACGATATTCTTTCTGAAGTCAATGTATGCATTGCTGCTTATGTCACAACGCAGTATCTTCTCAAAATGAACTCTTACTTGGAAAAACTCAAGAAAAAGCCGATTTATTATAACGCAGACAGTGTTATTTCAGATGAAAGACTGAGAAAGTCTTCAGACTCAGCAATTCGGCAAACAGAATCATTGGGACGTCACAGTTACTGTAATACTACCTTCTTCAAAGGGGTAACCCAGTACATTATGACGCAACTCATAAATTAATCTGGATTCAATCAAAATTATGAAAACTCTCGTTTGCAGAGACAATTCAGGGTGAGGAATACCACCAGGGTAATTCAGTTTCGGTGAGCTGTTCATAAAACGCACCCAGATTAATCAAACACCTCTTGAGAAGGTTTCATGTTACTAGACGATGAGCGCAAATGTACATTCATATCTGTCGAGTGCGCTGGCTAAACGAGAAAAGAGCATCTCACTCGCAGCGTACTTGAACCACTGGAATGCCAGACGAATACAAACTAATTACAATGTAAGAAAATTGCGGTATCCAATTCCGAACGTACAGCTCTTGTTACTCTTCATTAGCCAGCGGAATCATTAATTGTGTCGAGATTAAAAGAATCAATTTATAATATGCTGTGCCTATGGAATCGCGTATGAGAACTCAGCTATGGGAACCCTGGTACGAAAATATGCAGTCGCTTGAAAAAGAAAGCCGCAAAGTAGATCACTTGATCTTACGTGAGAAGGTTTTGGATTTAATGAGCAGTAAAATTGATAACGCCGGTTATTTATGGTGCTCTATTCGTTTTCTAAGCATCGTGAGAGCATCTAGAATCGCGGAAGTCTCAACGCGTATCTGTAGGATTTCAGGAAATACCATGGAATTCATATGGATATTCGTTCCAATTAAGGTCTAACGCACACGACCGACAATCGGTGAGCTACAATTTCGTCGGTCGAAATGCAGAACACGTATGTGAATGCACCAACGCACACGAACTACTTTTAGTCGAACCTACAAAACTGTCGGAGCGCGCTACATTTGGTTTTATTCGTAGACTGTCGTCCGTGTGCGTTAACCTCCTACAAAATAGTCGTTCACCGACAATCGTTCGTGTGCGTTAGACCTTATTCTCAAAATAGATTATTGCCGGTGGACATATTGGATGATCAGAAATTCATAAAACGTGAAAGAGGATCGAATAGATGTGATAAGTGTCGAAGAAGTTTTATCAAAATGAAACAGAAGGTAGAATGAAAGTTCTTATTCTTCAGTTCAACCGCAACCGTCTCAAAAAAGGGGCCAGCTGTTAGAAATCGATCAGTATGCGGTTCAGGGCGCCGGCAGATGGAGTCTTGGCGCCACATTGCATACGTCACTGACATACACACACCTGTCGATATTTGTACAAGATTCCGAGGAACAATACACCACTGAACAGTGCACGAAACATTCAGAATTTTACTCAAATGAAGGTCTTGAAGGCGAGAGGCTACACAAAAGCATGAATGAAAAAAGAATAAATGGAAAGTTTTTCGTCTAAAACATGAAAATATCAGATTCAATGATAAAAAAATTTTCAGAGCTCCTTTTGCAAAATCAAATGCTTCTAGATTCGTGTTGAATGAAACTCCGGTGAATGTAGTGAGTTAACAGAATGATATTGAGAGTAAAATGCTCAAATTTTCGAGAAACTAAAGAATTGGTTGCGGAAACCACAGTTTCATTCGAAGTTCTTGTAAAAAAGTGAAATTATTGTGGCATTATGCATTTGTCCAGTTGCTCTTTCCCGGAGATCGACCTATACTGTGCTTTTTGCACAATCGACGTTTCGATTTCACAATCCATACATGCACAGGTTTCGCTGCAAATCAAGAGACCAGACCATGAATACTCGTTCTGACCGAACTTCTAGATTCATTACAGCCAATATCTCGATACAGAAAAGTGCAGTTTCTCAGTAACACTTCAACGTTTCTCAAACCTTAGCCTGCTTCAATGTTTTTCTGACGTTTTTTTTTCTTTCCAGGTTCAATGATGAACTCGTCGTGGTGCAAGTTAGCCTATTGGGAGATGGGACAAAGAGTTGGACCCCTCTACCCTGTGGAGCAACCGGCTGTGAATGTCTTCGGTCAAGTGCCCTATGGAGACGGTTTATCTTTGGAAACGCTAGCCAGGCACAGTTTTAGCCCACCTGACTCGGTTACCCGAACCAGGGATAAAATAGGTTTAGGTATGTATCAGTTTAAAACAAATTAAATTTTTTGGGGTTCCCCAAGGTTCTCGTCTTGTCCCATTATAATTCTTTGCAACACGTGAAACGAGTGTTTGGACGCAACTTATACGTTTTTTTTTGCAGGAGTAACAATATCCCATGAAGGAGACTCAGTCTGGGTGTACAACCGATCGGATTCCCCAATTTTCGTGAACTCCATCAGCTTGGATGTCCTGGATTCAGCCTCCCCTACTCGTGTACCTGCGGACTACTGTCTGTGCATCTTCGATCCCATCAGGGTGTCTCGAAATAACAACGATTGGAACTTCAGAAGGACCCAAAACTTCGGACCTATCGATAGGAACTCTATAAGACTCAGCTTCGTAAAAGGCTGGGGACCTAGGTACTCCAGGCAAGAGATCACATCCTGCCCCTGCTGGTTAGAAATTTTACTGTCGCCGTGTAGGTGATCCAAGCAAAAGGCCCGTTTTAGAGCCAGATTTGGACAAGAGTGATTATTTTTGTTGTTGGAGGTGCGTTGATAACATTGGTTCTACACCATTCCAGAAATTGTATTTAGGACAAATAGTGTAGGTACCTTTCTGAAGGAGAACGAGTTTTGTGATCTAATTGTTGATTTGTTTGGGAGCCACTGGCAGCTTTGAGCATTGTTGTGTATGAATTTCCAGTTTTGTTTTGTTGATTATCTGAGAGAAACCAACTTCATTTCACTTTGTAACAGATATTCAGAGGAAGAGTGTACACATCACAATATGAAAACCCCTTTTGATACCAGTGAAAAATATGTTATTCTTACAGTTACGTTTTTTAATCAACGTTGTTATGAACTCAGAAGTTTATTTGTACATTATCGCTATTTATTTAATTTGGAATCACGCTCAAAGCTGTTAGTCAACCTTCTCGCTACTAACTGCAATTAAAATATACGAATACAGAAAGTAATGTGAATCAGCAGTATTAAGACTGTGAGATTGGTCGGGTTTGTACGAGATGGTTTTAAGAAGGCTGAGTTTTGTAATATAAATAAGGGAACGGTGCTGATTTTGTTCCGTCCGTCTTATTACTTTTTTACAGATTAACCGTTTCTATTATATTATTGTACGAATTTTTCCAAACCGTGAAAAAAATTAGTCTCGCTCGGTTCAAAAAATCGCTGCCAAAAAAATCTGAATATGTACCTAGCTTTCATTTTTTTTCTTTTCAAACATGATTCTGTTCAGATTTTTTTTCTCTCTTAAGAGCAATAAGAATCATTTTAGTTTCTTGACGAAATTCATGATATCCTGATTATTCCATTAAAGTGTCGAATAAATTCGAACCAACAAATTTCAACGAATCTCATAGGCTGAGAGCAACTCGACACATCTGATGGAAAAATCACAATTTCATCAATAAGAACTGAGTGGTAAGAAAGTTCCTTGTGAAATGCCTTAATGGTTTGGAAAATTTTGGAGTCAAAGTTATAGAATATAAAGCCTATGTCCAGGAAAACTGATGTAATTTTTTAAAAAAAGTGAAAGACATTAACAAATTCGAGTAAGGATGTAGATGCAAAAGTACGACTAAAATATTCAACCACTACTTGCCTCTTTTCAATTGAATTCGCTTTAACTTTGTAATATTCGAAGTAGAGAAAATTTTATTGATATACGCTCGAGATTTTTCTCGAAAATTGGCATCAGTTTCTTGTTTTGTAATTTTCAATTTCTAGTCGTGTAAAGTCAATGTTCAACCTGAAACAAATCATTGAATGGCTTGTATTCAAAAAGTGCCTCAATAAAGCCTTAATGCCGAAAATGTCCATTTTCCTATAAAAGCAATAATAGACGGAAGTGAAACTTGTGTATGTAGAATACGAAAACGTTTTGAACTGCCGTAAAATATTTGAGAAACTGATGTCATAATTCATGAGAATTTTAAAATTGTATAAAATTTTGTATATTTTTGCAAGTAGCAGAATGAACGAATAAACTTTTGAAAGATGTACAGAGATATAAATTTTATGTACTGAAGACACAGGATATTTGATGGTTATAGATTTCGCTTGAGTCAAACATTTGAAAGTTCGAAAATTGTTGAGTTACGCTCTTCCCCGTGAGTTTTTTCAATCAAAAATCTTGTGTTTCGCCTTTTATACACATTGTTTCGACCAGAATGTTATATATTAAGGCGATTTGAGTTTTAAGTCAAGAAATTATCTGGTGCTGTGAGATTTCCAATTTTTCGATTCAGATCTCTTCAAATTTAATTAAATCAGGAAATCTTCAGAATACTTTTTCTCGTTTTGTATGCCAATTGAAATATTCGAAATTTAGCACTTCTATACTCACGCCAGAAGGTTTTGAAAAATTGGACGAATCTCATTGTTTGGGACCACATATGGAAAACTATGTTTGATAAAAGAAGCATTTTTATTTTGTAAGGATATCCATATGTTTCCATCAAATCGTTATCTTTGGTTCATTCCTATGGAGGAATATATAATCATTGAAATTCATTATGTAATATTTATAAATTATAATTTATTATCGATTATGTTATTTCTGGAACTTTCAAGATGGCTAAGACCAAAGACTGTGCCTTTTTATTGAGAGTAAATTAATGCCAATTACTACTTGTGTCTCCTTTCTACCCTACACGTATCACAAAAAAATACCACAACAATTCTGAATGAAGCTCTCTATGATGATGTACCTATGATGAGCAGGAGTTGCAAAAAACCCTCATTTTTGATGTTGTCATTTTCATGAATTCAATACATTGGAGACGAAACCGTTTCAATTAAATTTCATTTCCAAAAATTTAAAGTTTCTCCTTCTGAGGAAAAAGGAATTTGAATAATGAAAACATTCAAAAGCTCATAGTATTATCAAGAAAAAGGTGGAATCCCCAAGCAGTCCATTGCCGTGATATATATGGACATTATTTTTTCAGAACTCTGAATAAGTAATTGAACTTTCAATAGATTATATTATAAAATACTCAATCGAATACCCTATATATGCATCGAAAATGCATATATCAAATGAATTGGAACCTTTTCTACAGAAACTCTGGATAAAGTATTTCTCCAGTAATCAAGAAGAGTGATTTAGTTCTTCCACCAATTTTTCACATGGATATAAGCTCATCCACCAAAATATAATGACAAGAATCTTAATAAATGAATAAATCATCAATGCAAAATATTATAACTAAATTGACATTCACAATAATTTTTTTGTAGAGGGTCTCGCACTGAGAAAAATTAAAGATACTATTGATATTGATGATAAAAAGTTCTCCTATCACAACAACACTCCATAATCTGCTTCAGAAAATGAGCACTGCAGACTCTATTTGGATCGCACTATAGAAAAATAACATATATATAAAGAATTGAACCTCATCGTACTATTCAAAGATTGAAATAGAGCATTGTGTGGTCATGCCGAATAACAACAGTTTACTTGATAAACACGCAGAAAAATATCCAAAGAGAGAGATCTTGAAGAACAACACAAGGAACGGTAAATAACAGATATTGTCAATTTTAATACCTCAAAAACTTTCGGAGAGTTTGAGGCAGCTTGTATTGGATGTGAATATCTACAAAATCATGCAGAAATCGGTCGTCTTTCTACTAAGGAAGATTCCTCCTCTTCTAAATAAAAAAACTTTGAATTTCAAATACAGAGCCGATTTATGAATCTTTTGGCAGCTCAATTCAGTGGAAACATCTCAGAAATAAAACTCCTGAAGATGCCAGACACCGAACTGGTGAAAAGTCCAGAAGTAATCCACTACGACGGCCGAAATGTTGGAAAAAACAGTTGACATTGGTGACAATATCAAAAAATTCTACTCAAACATGACAATGACAATGAATATTTTCTTCTTTTATTGAGCAGTGATGATGTCCAGACCTGGATTCCTTATAGGAATACTTGATGGATATCTTAATATATGAAACTCAGTCGGCCATATTGTTGGTTACACCATTTATAACTCAAGATTGGATGAACTGTTTGTTATGAAATTTTTTTTGTTGGATTCTTCTACAGTGGGGTTAACATAAAATACATTAAAACAATGAAAAATTTGATGAAATGGAAAAAAAGTAGGAAATTATTTTCCTTCGTGCGAATAACGCCAGTAGATGTCGCTGAGGTTGATAGCGTTTTCGTGTAAGTACTATATTTGATATAAATTCGCTGAACTACATTTAATAATAATATTGACGCATCTGAGTCCATGTGTTATCACACCTTTCTTTTTTCCGAACACTACGGAGAATTTTATGACGAAAAAACTAAAAATGTGGTTCATCATAAGGTACAACAATGGGACAATTTTTAAATAATAATAAGGTACCGCTTAAATAAAGTGAAGTCTATTCATATGAATAACAATGTACATTCCTACCAATTTCAATGTAATTAAATTTTTTGTATATTTTGTACTTTGATTTTGTCTTATTCACCTCCTACTTGAAAAAGTACCAGTTTTGTTGATACAATTTTATGAATCTCTGAGACGAAACAAAGTTCGCCGGGCCAGCTAGTGTAACAATAAAAAGAAAGAAAAGAAAATGAAAATAGTACACCCTGAAGTACGAACAACAAAATTTAACAGGCCAGTATCATTCTCAGAAAAAATTTACATAAAAATCAAGGTTGTCGCTCTCGAAACAGCCTGTACAGCGTTCACATAGCCGGTGCCGACAAGAAGTTACCGCCTCACCTCACCAACTGACCGCCAAAAAACGTTACGGCAGAAGGAGCTCGGGCATTTCGATGATGGGAAGGTACGAAATTAGGGTTAGGTAAGAAAGAGGTGCATCCTCTGCCCCGAAAAAAAAAACGATATCAGATCATCTGCCAGAACACAATAGGGCGACGGAAATCAGGATCGCACTAGGCCCTCTCACCACCATCAAAAGCGTCCTTAGGGGGTCGTTGAATGGATCCCCTAAAAAATACGCGTATGCTGTATGCTAATTTTTATTTGGAAATGGACACAAGTTCTTCTCAGTCTTGACCGTTAGTTTGTAGCCATTCAGAGTGACTGTGGGTCAACATTGTATTGTATTTAATTGAAGAGGAGGGAAGGATGAGGGGAGTAGAGGAATTTGGTGCAGATGTCATGCTCGAAAAAATTACAATACGATTGGAGAAATGTAGAAAATGATAGGTACATAACTACATGAACTGCTCCAGAATATCGTGAAATATGTGTGGAAATCTGTGTACTGCGTTAGGGATATTAACTTAAATTGCAAAATAATATATGTATTAATATGATTTCAAGTTGCAGGAAGTGCAATTAATTTTAGCCTGTAGATCTGCAGCGTATACAGGTTGGTTAAGAAAAATCTAGTAAAATAACGAAATTTTATTCCCAGAGAATTCAAGCATTTTGAGACTATCAATAACAGCTTGACATCTTCTTTGCATACTACAAACGAGGTTGTTGAACATTTCTTGAGGAATTTGGTTCCATAAACGGAACAGAAGCTCCCTCAGATCATTTGAGGATTCTGGGGTATGTTCATGATTATCTAATCTTCTTTGGAGCATATCCCATGCATGTTCTATGCAATTCAAATCTGGTGAGTGCGGAAGTATTGGTGAATGTGGAATACCAAGCTCCTCGAGCGCATTCTCAACTATGGCTGCTGATGTCTAGCGTTATCGTCTAGAAATTTAAAAGTTTCACCAATAGCAGCGTGAAAATTTGGCAAAACATTGTCAATAACATGCTCCCTATAATGTAAGTCGGTTATAGTCCCAGGACAAATGTGTAGATCTGTGCGCCCGTTGAAACATATCCCGGCCCATACCATAACACTACCCCCTCGGATTGGATGGACTTCTTAGACATAGCGACGATTACTGGGTATGCGTGGGATTGTCCTTACCCTTATTCTTCGAGAATCTGAAAATCGTCCATATCTGGATTCATCAGTGAAAAGGACACTACGCCATTGATCGTTCCAATTGATATGTTGCCTTGCCCATTCCAGTCTTTGACGCTTATGGTCACGAGTTAATGTTGGAACTCCTCTTAACGGACGTCTAGAACCTAGATTCACCTCTCTCAAACGTCGTCTGATGATTTCGATGGAAACTTGGACCCCGTCTGCATTTTGAAGAGTATTCCGTAGCATTCTACACGTATATGAAGGCTTTCTTCTCGCAGAAACGGTGATGAAACGATCCTGAGCAGGTGTTGTTTTTCGTCGCCCGCCAAGCCTTGGTCTTCCCAACATGGAACCTGTCTCCCTGAACCTATTCCAAAGTTAAGATATCACACTTTGGCTGACTCGGAGCTTTCCCGCTACAACAACCTGAGTTAGGCCACCCTGTAGCATTCCGATAGCCCTATTAGCCTCAGCGTTTGTTAATTTACGTCTCGGCATTTTCAGAAAACTCGTTTAAATTTTTTTTCTATGAAATTCGTTGGATATTGATTATCCTCAAGAATATCTTTAATGAAATTAATTTCGTTATTTCGTATTTCAGTTGGCGATGAAATCAATTGCGCTCTATCATAAAGTGTTTTTATCATACCTCTTTTAATACTCATTTGATGATTAGACTAAAAATTTAGATATCGATTTGTGTGTGTCTTTTTCTGAACACACTTGTTTCAAAATGATTTGGAAATTTTCTTATCGAAATATCTAAGAAGGAAAGTACATTATTTTGTTCCAACTCCATTGTGAATTTTATTGTTAGGTTCTTTATTATTGATATGATTGAAGAATTTATCAATTCCTCTCTGCCATCTTGCTAAATTACAAAAATATCATCGACATAACGCCACCAAGACTTTGGTTTCAGTGAATATTTTTCAATATGATTTTCTTCAAAAAATTTCATGAAAATGTTGCTCATTATTGGTGATGAAGGAGAACCAATAGCAATAGTCTCAGGGGTCTGGTCATTCTTGGTTTCGTTGCTCGTCCTAAGAACATAGTTCTCAGGATTCATCACAACTACTTAAGCTCGCACACCACGACAAGGTGATGACCAATCGTGCGAGATAAACACGAGATTCTGGTTCGTGGAATCAGCTTGGTGCTTCATTTGGAATCGGTAGGTCTTCCTTCCTTCAACCCTTCAACCAACTCATCTTAACAATCAAAATAGTCATCCAGACTTTCCAAGAGAGGAGTCGAAGTTGATCATTCTATTCATCCAAGGAACCAACAGTGAAAATAGTTTAAACAATCAAAATTGTATATACATTCGGTGAATCATTAATGAAAGACATGAATAACAAGGGACCGAGAACAGACCCCTGTAGAACGCCGATATTAACGCAATATATAGGTACGATTGAATTCTTTCTTGTAGTTTGCAGTCTTTACGTATATCAGTGTCCAAAATGGATATGAAAAAACAAGTCTAACTAAAGAATGTGTTCTGTGGTTGGCTTCAAAAGCACCACGGCTAGCTGCCGTGTTGTTTTTTGGAAGGATTAGGATGAATCTTGATTTGCTACCTTGAAGGGAGCTGTCAAACTCTTCTGATTCCTATAAATCCGACAAATGTGGGACCATCTGTTCACCATTTAGTTTCCAACAAATTTCCTTGGTTCGGTCCTGTCAGGGAGGACTCGTCCATCGGGTAGCCTTGCTGGGGGCAATTCACTGTTTTAGAACGCGACCTACGCACTACCTACCTACGGCGAAAAGAACCTTCTGATCTCCTGCAACAGACGGAGATAGAGCAACAACCTGTTAACGCCTCTTTTAAATTATTTTCTTTGTATGGGGTCCATTTTAATAGATTACAGGCGACAAACCAAACCGTTGGACACATCCGATTGTGGACTGGGATATTAGGGTCACGACTGAGCTGACCCGCTGATATAACATATGTTTTTTATAATTCAGGATGAAAAAAGCCCAACACCAATGTGGTCGAGTGTGGCATGGGGACATAACAGTTTTGGAGTTATAAGTTAGCAGTGGGATGTGATCGTTGATATCTATACCTTTTCGGACAGTTCGGCAGTTCCATTTTGAGTGTCGCTAGTGAGTTTGTTTTCAGTTTTTTCTTTAACTTCTATCCGTGAGTTAATTTTTTTACAATTCATATTTTTGCGCGATTTTTTTATGATTTTATCGGATAATTTCTAGAAAAATCCACGAATACTTTCCTGGGAACAATACCTTGATGAAATTTTCTCTTTTATACACTGAAAAAATTTATTTTGAACTCGGGATTGTTTGAAAAAAAAATTGAGATTTTGACAAATTTTGATATCAATTTTAAGAAATCAAGAGGACTATATCTTGCTTCTTCGAAGCATCAAAAGTGAAAAAACAACTTGGCGCAGAATACTTTTTTATGATACAAGTTCAAAATTCAAAACACGAAGTGACGAGTTTCAGAGTAAGGATAAACTAGAGAGTTCAGAATAGGAGCGAGTGTTAGAATAAGCCTTATGTTCTAAGTATTATCTAACAATGTCAATTGCACCCCCATCTTCTTTATCAATATTTAAAAGTGCGCTAAAGTTCTAATTAAATCATTCATTCTTCAATTAAAAAGGACTTGTTTATTCGCTCCTTTCGTATGTACAGTTGAAAATTTGGTCACTCTGAAAACGCTAAACTTATTAATTAGGCCAAGCAAATTAGCTTCAAAAATGGTGTGCCTGGAAATTATTGGTGGAGTTCGGGAAACTGTTTTAATAATTCTTTTAGGCCTCTAATAAGAGTAGTTTGAGCTTTGTCCCAATTTACCAGTGGAGCGTATGTTGTGACGTTCAAAAAACCTCGGAATTTTTGGACTATTTTAGGTGTTTTTCGCATAGATCCTAAACTGAGCACTTAATCAAAAACATTGTGTTATTCAATATTGTTCCGCATTAAATTCTGCTTCTAAAAAGTATTGCGATATTATATTTTGAACAAGTAGTTTTATAGAAATCATACATCGAAATATGGCAAATTTTTACACTTTTCGAAAGAACACATTCTTTCATTAAAAAACATATAATATCTTTGGAACTACGAGCGTTAGAACAAACTGTTATTGAATGAGAGTTGCAGACCATCAAATTGTGATAAATACATAACCCGCCCCCTCTCATCCACAATGTAAAATCGCAGCTTCACTGGGAAATTGTGGCAAAACTCAAACTACTCTTATTAGAGGCCTAAATAATTGATTAAAACAGTTTCCAGAACTCCACCAAGTATTTCCAGGCAAATGTCGAATTTGCTTGGTCCAAATCTAGATTAACTAAGAAAAATATCTGAATATTAAATACTAATTCATAACTTATGCAAAGAGGAACATGAGAGCAAAACATGCATTAGTATATCAATCGACAAAATCCATCTTATCGCTTCACAATATTTCACAATGGAGACGGATCCGAGAATGATTTTACATAATCTTCATTTTCATTATCTATTTTAAAACAATTCAATATTTTTCGTACCCCCTGCGACCTCGATTATTCAAGATGAATATGTGTCATCGTGTAGGTTTCAGTGTGGGAAGACTTAATACATATAAATGCGAAAGGATAATTTTTTTCATTTAGAAATGACACCATTTCACCGTCTTGACTTTTGGTGCCTATGAATACTAGCCTTATACTTTTGTATTATTAACCAAGCAATGTTAATGATCTTTATTAGATACCTACATCGAAACAGGATTGCCCTCAGCCTTGGATGCGCCTATGGGCGAAAAACAACCTTGTCCTTATTGAAATTAGTTAATTCATACGAGAATTCTTTGATTTGTTGATATACTAGGTGTTTGCTGTCAAACACCTTGTCATTTCTTATGACATCGATTGATTCTGTGTGGAGGACCTCTTTTGAGGTATATTTGAGGCTTGAACGAGCAACCCCCTTAGAGGGGGAGCTTCAACCACTCAAAATTCAATAGGGAAGAGGGTGCATAAAAAACGTAATTTCAACGAACCGTTTTCGCAAAAGTTCAAATGAGTCACCTCAATTTTACTAAGCCCTCTTCACAAACTCGAAAAATCTAAAAAAAACACATTTTTGAAAGAAAATAATTGCTTCATCATGCTTTCAATGAAAAAAATTAGATCTGCGTTTTTGAATCAAAAATCCATGAAATAATCTTGACTGAAAATCGTCTTTAACATGGTTCAGCATAATTGGAGTTATTTGACGATACTCATTTACAATTCGTTGACGTAGTTTTAAGTTATTTTAACTAAAGAAACCCAATTGAAAAAAACTCCAAAACAAATTAATATGCACTAAAAATAAAAAAAAGGTGCGTTTTCATCAAGCAAAAGGGTAGGTTCTTGAGAACTACATTCATTGGCCGAGACCGATCCCAAACTGAAAATAATTGTTAGTATTCACCTACATTTTTGCGTGGTAAAAATGCAATTATTTTTTTACTTTTTAATGCATATTATTTTGATTTGGAGTTTTTTTTCATTTATTTCGTAGAATAACAGAATTGGGAAGGGCTCCCAGAGATAATACAGTGTGGCCAGTATCGCAGAATTCTGCCAAAAAGTCACAAATAAGTCCTTATCCCCTGCATTATTAAGACCTGCGAACTCAAGTAAATCAAGACTGAAGGAACCTTTCATGATATCGAATAAAAATAAACATTGGACAAATATAGACATTTCATTATTGCCAGAAATAAATATCGAAATGACCAACTCGATTCAAACTATTATTAGTTCCTGTACATTATGAATTATTAATAGTTCATTTCGCCTCAGGGTGGTGTCATTTGCTTCATTAAAAATATCCATTCAAAAAGGTAGCTCAGTTGGTGACTACGTTTTATTTCTTTCAAGATGAATTAGGAACTACATTGGAGTTTAAAAAGAATAAAGCTCATTCTTCAAACAAGTATTGTGTATTTACTGTTTTGTTTCTCTTCTTCTCAACTTTTCTTGGTTCAGGTTTATCCCCATTTTGTCAGAGTTCAGTACTTCCACATTGAGTAGTTTTGCATAAATTCGGTATTGTTTGGACTAGGGGAATTACATTTGCTTGTTTAATCCCATTTCAAACAACTGCGCCATTCGCTAATCGACTCCATTTCCTGAATAACCGACAAAAAACAACAGAACGAAGCCAATATGCAAGCAGAAACGTTTGGATTGGCTGATAAAACCAAGTGAAGTCAGTGCACCAGGTCAAAAAGTTATCCAAAACCGCTTCAAACTGGATTTTGGGTCAGAAAAGGAGCAGACTGATGGATTTATCGTAGCCCCCTCGATGATAAGACTTCGAAACTAGTAAAATCTGGTTGTGCGACATCAATAACTGATTTATTTTTACGAAAATCTCTACTTTGCCCCCAACAGAGTAGGATAAATACAAATGATAAAGAAAGAGGGTGGGGAAAGCAGCGAACACAGTCCGGCTCTATTTGTTTGTATTTCAGAGCAGAGATGTATTAGAAAATGCATGATTCGATGAGTATTGAGATCTGTACTGGGCCATCTTTTGGTTTGTCTTAATTTTTTGTTGTAGTCACTGTACTCACTAGGAGTGAAATTGTATTCATTTCAATACTACACCAACATTTCTTGTCAAAGGGCAAGGGGTAAATATATTGGAACTCTTGAGTTACAGACAGATATAACATTCTTATAAATCTCCAAATGGAAATTCTCCCAAAATAATGCAATGTAAATTAGACAACCGCAAATTTCAAAGTTTGATAGCGAATTACCAATGATGTACATACTCCAACACCATGTTCTACATTACGGGAATTTTTTCATAATAACCACAACAGTTTGTGCGACCATTGATCAAGTTCCTCCAACCTCCGCCATGTAAATTAAAAAAAAAATTGTACAATACAATTTTTTATGTGTCCAAATATTTTTTAGACTTATCAAAAAATCAAACCTCTTAACACGTATATATTATCATTGAGTTCATCCAGTCTTTCGGTAACTTTTATGATAAAATTTATAACTCTTTCTTTGTATGTTTGTGGTTTTTTCTCGATGGTATAGTAGATTGTTTGATGCGCTGTGTACTTTTCAATGGACGACTCAAAATTGTCTCTGAGTGCTGATTATTCTGCTACCTTTAAGTTCCTAGAAATACAATCTTCATTATTTGAAAATATGAAACTAAATGCTTTTACATAACCTTGATTTTATCTCAAAGGCTGAGAAAAGAAATTCAAGAAAATAAATTTAAGAAAATCCTGCATTCGAATAATTCAAATTCAAGTGAGATTCTGGAGTGAATACGTCCCTGTGTCAATGAGATAACAAATTCACAAATAAATGATTCGACGAGTTCCTGCTACTATCAATCCCATAATAATTTTACTCATCGATATCAAAAATTCATCCCTGAACCTTTGACAGCTCCCAATTTTCTAAATATTCTTGTAATAGTAGCAGTTTTTGTTGGCGTGAAATTTCCTTGTTAATGATGATTCTCTTCGATCAGAAGTGTATAGTGGGACAGCCACTACACTATTACAACTGCAGCCCACCTGTGGAGTCTCCATTCTTCTATTTTCGAGAGTTTGAAGCGGTCTATTCCCTAGAGGAGATGTCTGGCCACTCCATGATGCTGAATTCCCCAAGTAGTTCACAGGTGAGATATCTTTTACGTTTTTTGACTGATGTTTGAACTTAAATATCATTATTTTCAAAATCATTCAACATAATGCGAAGAAAATACCTGTCATATTAATTTTCTTCCAAATGCTCATTACTTAAACCTTATTTTATACTGGGTCATTCTTCTAAATGTATACTGCTCCACAAGAGTTGAGAGATATCGAATTCACTCGTTTTGAAAAGTATGTAATCTTCTAGAAAATCGCTTTAAAACTCAATAAAAACTTGAATCGATCCAATAAGACAATATGAGACATTTCGTCAATCTGGTCGCCTTCTTTCTGAAGTTTGGTTCTTTGCATATGCTTCATGAATGTTCTTATTTTGAAATGGAGTCAGTTTATCAACAGCTTCGATTTGAAACGAGTTTTCAGAAAATGCTGAGGCTGATAGGGCTATCGGAATGCTACAGGGTCGCCTAACTCTGGTTGTTGTAGTGGAAAGTCAGCCAAAGTGTGATATCTCGACTTTGGAATAGGTTCAGAGAAAAAAGCCTACATCTAAGTGTAGAATGCTACGGAATACTCTTCAAAATGCAGATGGGGGTCCAAGTTCTCATCGAAACCATCAGACGACGTTTGAAAGAGGTGAATCTAGGTTCTAGACGTCCATTAAGAGGAGTTCCATTAACATGTTACCATAAGCGTCAAAGACTGGAATGGGCAAGGCAACATATCAATTGGAACGATCAATGGCGTAGTGTCCTTTTCACTGATGAATCCAGATATGGACGATTTTCAGATTCTCGAAGAATAAGGGTTTGGACAATCCCACGAATATCCCATAATCGTCGCTATGTCCAAGAAGTCCATCCATTCCGAGGGTCAACACATTTGTCCTGGGAATATGACCGCCTCACAATATAGGGAGCATGTAATCGAAAATGTTTTGCCAAATTTTCACGCTGCTATTGGTGAAACACTTCAATTTCTAGACGATAACGCTAGACTGCACCGTGTAGCCATAGTTGAGAATGAGAGCGAGGAGCTTGGTATTCCACATTTACCAATACATCCGCACTCACCAGATTTGAATTGTATAGAACATACATGGGATATGCTCCAAAGAAGATTAGATTATCATCAGCCTACCCAGAATCCTTAAATGATCTGAGAAAGCTTCTGCCCAGTGTATGGAACCAAATTCCTCAATAAATGTTCGACAACAACGTATGTAGTATGCAAAAAAGAAGATGTCAAGCTGTTATTGATGCCCGTGGAGGCCATACATTGCATTAATAGTCTTGAAAAGCTTGAATTCCCTGGGAATAAAATTTCATTATTTTAGTCGATTTTTCTCAACCACTCTGTATACGCTGCAGACCTACAGGCTAAAATCAATTTTATTTCTTGCAACTTCAAATCATATTAATATGAATTTTCATCACAAAATTTCATTTAAATTATATTTTTTTGCAATTTGAGTTAATATCCTTAACTCATATGTGGAGCAGTTTATTTTTAGGGTTTTCTCTCCCAGTATCTGAAACAAAAAGCAATTAGAATTTTTTTTTAAATAATAGAAGAAAGGCCCCTGCGTAAAACTTGTGCACTAATTTGTCAGGGGCCAAATCTTCTCAAACAATTGCTGCCTAACAATAAAAAAGAAACTACACTTCGAAATTCACACTTCATTAAACTTTTCGCAATCGTAAGAATTTTTGATTTCCCAATTGGGTACGTCATTCTTGCTTCGCTATTTAAAATAGTATTTCAAGAATTTTCAACATTAATATAATACATTCTAATCCAATATTTTTTTTCAGAGCGATAGTGACAATTCAGAATCAAGCGTAGATTTCTCAAGAAGTCGTCTGCAGCCTGCACCAAGAGAAAAATTGAAATGCTGTTGGAAGCTGTGTGGCCTTGAGTTTGACACGTTGGAACTCCTAGCGAATCACGTGACCCGACAGCATGCAGCCAGTGGACTGGTGGTCTATTTTTTTGCGGCTGGGAAGGTTGTACCAGGAACCAGAGAGGTTTTAATGCTAGGTGAGTCATTATGAATGTTGCTAGATGAAAAATAAACAATACTTGGTGAACCCTTCACTTAAACCTTCAACATCAATAAATGTCGAACCAATAGCTTTCCTATCAAGTATAAAAAGTTCACTGGAAAGTGAAATTTGTCACTGTTTATCGTTTACATCTTCTTCAAAGTGATCCTCTTCTTTGCAGATACAAGATGCTAGTCCACGTCCGCACACACACCAATGAGAGACCTCACAAATGCAGCCAATGCAAGAAGTCGTTCTCCAGGGCAGAAAACCTAAAAATCCATTCACGCTCCCACAGCGGCGAAAAACCTTACGTATGCACCGTGCCAGGTTGTGGAAAGGCCTATTCCAACTCTAGCGATCGTTTCAAGCACTCCAGGACACACCAAGTGGAGAAACCTTACTGCTGTAAGGTTCCAGGTTGCCCTAAACGCTACACTGATCCCAGCAGCCTTAGAAAACACGTCAAGACATACAAGCACTTCGTGAACGAAAACAACATTAACAATTCAAACTCTGAATACACAATACTCAACGAAGATCAAGTGAGGGTCCATCAATCGACTTTTTGTGAAAGAATTAGTAATAGTGAAGAGAGGGGACCTTGTAATTGCCCCCATTTCTGCTCAAATAACAGACTGTCTATGAGCCAAGAAACAGATTATCTTGATAAAAGGACTTACGAGGTCCAAGAAAAAGTGATAAATTTGTCGTGGAAGAGAATTGAAGAGGCGAAAGAAGTATTTATAGAACAAAAGCTAAGCCAGCATTTCATGGACATTGACATTGATATGCCCTTAGATTTAAGTAAACATAGGTTAAACGTTTGATATTTAAAAAACGGACTATTTATTATATCTATTTATTGTTTTATTAAATTTATTTGTGTTGAGACTATTGTCGATTTAATCAAGTCTTATATTTAACATAGACTTCAAATATTCATTGCTTCCAAGTGCCGAACGATCTGCAATCATATCTGAATCCGCAAATTCAATAATGAAACAGGATAAAAAACAGCACTAAATAAATAAATTCATTTAATAGGAACATAAAAACATGGAAATATATTTCCAAAAATTCATCACAATTATACATTTGGATTGGATGCATATAGAGAGAATAATTAATTTTAACATTTCGATATTAAACGTTGAACAGATGACCTAAAAACACTATGATCCACATAACATTTTGAAGTTGAATACAATGAGAGTGCAATAATGAACAATTATCAATCAATACCAAAAGCACTAATCGTTCTCTGAATTCAATAACATGAAGGGCCGACAAACATCGAAATTTTTTTCTAAACTGAAAACAATTTTATGAAAATTAGAGCTTATGGTAGGTTGATCCCCAATATGTTAATTGAAAAAAATAACACCATATACAATTAATTGACACTTAGTATTTTGGTTTCCATTTTGAGATAAACATTTAAACAACACAGAGATTTTAGAAAGTTCAACATTCAATACCCCTTTAGCATGGTAAAATGCAAAAAACACAAATTATCTTCTTGAAGCTCCATATTTTCCCAATTTCAAAATCGAACCTTTCAAGTTTTTCGATTCAGAATTTGAACAGAAAGAAAGAAGGAACTTTTCCAAAATTCAATCCTTAAATAATAAGGGAATAAATAAAATTACGTTGTTGATCACAATGTTCGTTAAATTTCATTAAACTCAATAATATTCATGCGAAGTATTCAATTTAAATGATTTCATACACTGACAGAAGACGCTGAATATTCCAGAATACAATTTGATGATCATCCAGATGGTACTTATTTTTTATAAAAATCTACTATTTCCAGCCAAAATGTGCGCAAGGGATTTTTTCATTTGGCATTTTTATTCGGGGTAAAAACTCTATGATTATTGAATGAAAGCTGTTATATCTTCTTCGATATCTACATATGTATATCATTTTTCTAGAATTTCGGGTTAAATGTATTTAGCATTTTCCTGCTGAAAGCTTTGCTTTATTTACAGTTTCCCTGACTTTCAGCAAATGAAAAATTAAACGGGCATATCATTCATGGAAAAAGCTATCAACAAAACGGTTGGAACATCATGGTTATAAAGAGAAAGGTCGATGTTGACTTCCAAATCATCAAAATTATTTACATCTGAAGGATTGTGACGTATTTTGCGAGAATATAGGTAGTAGTTGAACACGACGAAAAAAAAGATATTTCTTTCCAAATCTATACGAAAGTAGTACTCCACCAAACAACATCATGTTCCAACTCCTTACTCAAAATATAATACATATGAATCTTGCGAATTAAAGCTACAAGTCATACCAATCATTCACCACACTGAATCATATTATGAATAACAAATATTACATGAAAATATAGTTATTCTCATTGAATGTATATTTCTAATGCGAAGCACAGTTTTGTTGACGAAAAAAAAGTAAAAGAAGTATTTGAACGCGACGTATTTGATCAAATGATATGCTATCCCTTCTCCCAATGATTCAGATTTCAAGAAATAACGGAATATTCCCTAGAGTTTATATTTCTCTATAAACTAGTGTAAATTTCTTATATATAGGTACTGAAAGATACAACCGATTAAGTTTTTCTCATCGAAAAACGTAGATAGTGTGGTTATAGGTATATAGACTTGAATCAGTCGAAATTATTCACCAAGTAAGTATACTTTAAGTTGATTTCAATCATCCCTTGGAGTTTAATTGGTTCAAAATGGATTGAAGAGAAACTTATTTTGAATTGAAGAGATAATATTCTTGGTCCAATTCTGATTCTTATTGAATGGGGAAATCAATTTTTTTTCGAATATTACCTAGAAACAATTATTAAAACATGTTTTGTGTAAGATAACATGGTGAATTTAAAGTATTCATATACAATTATTGTAGTTTATTGACTTCCCCATTCAATAAGTTGCACGATGATGTATGACATTTATTTACAATTATGACAGAAATTAACTTCTTTCTGGACATGCAGTGTGCAGAACCGGCATCCCCTTGGCTCCCATAGCGCCAAGGGCAGTGTGTACAACAATACTTGGTTGTCCAGGAGAGGGAGGATGTAGCTCATGCGATGATCCTGGGAAAATTCAATACTTTTTGAAATTGGCACAAGAGATCGTGACCTTATAGTCTATTCTTCACGAATATCATTCTTAAGATCATCATGAAACGGAAGTTGAATGCTGTAGCGTTATATATATATATATTCTTTTGAATAAGAGAGCTAAAATAATACAATAAATGTTGAAACAAAAAGAACCTAAGCTGAGGTAAAAAAAGGAACGGGGTACCACAACATTCTTCGTATGATACTATAGTATTATACGATTCTTTCGTCACCAGTATCATACGATACTATAGAGCCAGGGGAAAAAACCTCAGCCGAAAAAACCTGTCTCCCCGTTAAAAAAATAAAATAAAATTGTTCTGAATATTCTATATAGAAGGACATCACGATCAGCGGGACGGCTCTTCGGAGGAAGGATTTCCAAACACTAACTCCAACCTGAAAATAAAAAAAGCCAGAACAGCAAGAGAATTCAATTTATACTGTAGCGTTGTATGGACATCTACAGAGTGTTTGCTTCGAGAGGGGCATTTTAAAATTGTCTCAAGAGGCATCTAGAGCGAAAGTTTCAGCTAATAGCGCAGCATAGTGTTTTTCCTTACTTGCCCAATGTTCTAGAGGTTGCAGATCAGATAATAGCGTGATCACCTTGACTGCAAAGGTGACATCCATAATGGTGACGTGAAAAATTCATTTCTCCGCCTAAATTTTATCGGGAGATCGTTCACAATGGGACAATGGTCCGTCAACATTGCGTATAGTCATATGAAATAAATTTGAGTTAATCAAGAATTGTTTATTTTTTTCTTCAAATAACAAATCAGGGAAAATACTAAGGTGGTTCAAATATGATCGAAGCAAATGTGTGGGAAGGCGTTAAAAACACGAAAAATTGTGGACAAAATGCGTATCTAGGGGAGAACTACCTAGAAAAACCGCGAATTTTTTTTAATTTCTTCGATATCAAGTCAGAGCATTAATCCAGATCATATTTGAATCACCCTCGTAATATAACATTACTGGAGGAAGGGTTTAAATTAATGTAACGTTGACAGCAGTTCTTTCATGAGCCTCTGACAAGCCGTTGATGAAATTTTAGCATTTCATTGCTTGCGTTTTCTTGTAATTCTTCAACAGCCGCTGAGATATCACCAAAAAGTATTCAACTATAGCTATAAAGGATCCACATTAATCTCTGGTGACAGATATAGCTTGGCGCTTAACTTACCTACCCTCTCTCTTCTCTCTGAAATTTACACCCGGAAACAATTGGCTTCTTAAATCATTTTGTAGGACAATGGTTCGTATTTTTCTTCATTTGCACCTTCATATTTCTTTGGTTATTTTTTTATTTGCCATGGCAGTTTTGTGTGAAGCCCAAAAGAAGCTTGTGCGATTTAGAAGGGTGGTTTATCTTCAATAGCTTTCATATTAATCTGATATAATCAGAATATTGGTCTTATACATGCCTTAAAGCCATTAAATACACTGCGCCAAAAAATTAACGCATATTATGGAAATCTCAAATTTATTCTACAACTGAAGGTGTTCTCAATGATAATTATTTTTATCAGAATTATGCATGCATATGTTATCCACTTTCAACGTTTTTCTTCAATACAGATATTTTTTCCCAGCAGGAATAAAAAAGAAGATATTATAAGATTTTGAATGTATTGGCTCCATTATAAGTTGTTCTCGATCAATTCTAGTGATCAATAGTTTTTCTTTCGTTTGATTTTCTACACTCGATCGCTATGCAATGCGAAACACGCAATTTGACCCAAGAGGAATGTGCCCAATTGGTAGTTTTGCGAGAAGAAGGGTGGACATACACAAGAATTGCAGAAAGGTTTGGAGTTTCCCATACAAGTGTTTATGGGTATGAATGTCCGAAGACCACGGGTAACAACTGCCATTCAAGAACGTTACTTGAGAGTTTCTTCATTGAGACAACGGTTTGCAACCGCTCGCCTTCTTCAAAATCAGCTTGAGCAAACTCATGGGGTGCAAATTAGCACTCAGACAATAAGAAATCGCCTCAGAGTATATGATTTAAGGCCTCGTGTCGCAGCAAGAGGCCCAGCTCTTACCCCAGCCCATCGAAGGGCGCGTTTGGCTTTTGCGAGAGAGCATATCCATTGGGAAGAGGCCGATTGGGAAAGAGTTCTCTTCACAGATGAGTCTAGATTCTGCCTCTACCATTGTGATCGACGTCCCCTTGTGCCATTTGCCCCAAACATTGGTGAAAATTTCATTTTTATGGACGATAATGCCAGACCCCAACGTGCGCGCATCGTTCAGGAGTACCTTGAAGAGGTTGAAGTCTCTCGAATAGAATGGCCAGCAAGAAGTTCATATCTCAATCCGTTTGAGCAGGTTTGGGACAACCTCAATAGAAGGCTGAGAAGTTCAGAAAATCATACAGCTACTCTTGATGACTTAGGAATCCAACTCGGAGGAATCTGGGAAGGATTAGAGCAGAACATTTTAAGATCACTCATTTTGAGTATGAACCGTCGTTGCCGAGCTGTAATTAACGCAAGGGGTGGAAATACCAAGTATTAAATCACTTATCAGCATTTCAGTATTTTGAAAATTGTTCATTTCTCTTCTTTCACATAAGATTCGGTGAAATCCTGAATTTTTCTTCCATTTAATGTGTCTTGCTTCGTTCAAAACCTTCCCGAGAGAACATAAAAAATAAGTTATATAGTCAATGTAGAGTTAACTTTCATTAAAATTGAGATTTTCAGAATGTGCGTTAATTTTTTTGCGCAGTGGTTGAGAAGGACTGACTTCACCTTAAGGGATATTTTGGTTTGAATCATGATATTTGGAGCACAATGAACATTTTCGATTGCTATTATCACTGAAAACCCGCAATAGAACTTCTCTAAATTACTTCGACCCAACAAGCTCAACAATCTTGAAGACAGTGATTCTTACCAGGCGCCAAGTTTGCGATGGCGGCCAACAAGTCATGGTTGATGAGAGGTTCCCCTTCTTCCCTGGGCTCCCAGCCGACGGGGGGAGAAGTTGGGGGTGAAATTAGAAACTGCTTGTAGGGTGCCGGAGGTTGCAAACTGCTGTTTTTAACTGGTGTCACGGGCTGAGCAAAGTAACATGTGATTACCGATTCGTTGATTTTGTATTGGTGCAGTTGGATGCGTGCACTTGCCGCGGCTAAGGGAGTTTTGAAGTTGACGCGTAATCTGCGGAAGCTACGCAGCCACTGGAAGGTCACATCCGGGTCGAAGTTTCGGAAGAGGTTCTCCATCTCTTCCTTGCGATCTGAAAGGAAAACTTGGTAACAATTGAGATAATCGATGAGGGAAAGATATCAGAGAGGTTCTTCTCGTTCTATTCTTCCAGTTTTTCATGTAGGCTATCCAACATAAGCCTATTTGGATAGGTAGATGGAGAAAAGGTTTTTATAACTTTAAAGTTAGCGTCGAAACTTTTTTACTGTCGACTAAGGCTTTTTATACTGAGGTAATTAAAGTGAGAAACTCCATTTCTTCAGCGGTTTCTACAATTTCACTGTCGATCACATCATTCTAGATTTTAATGATTTTGGTTTGAGGAAAATATCAGGATTGGTTTTGAATTCCTTGCTTCGCTTCATAAATAGTCATCTAGGGATAAGATATATCCAATGGGAGGAAAGTTAAATACAGATCGCATCATTCAAACAAATAAGACTGCACATAGAAAATGAAACCGATTAGCACGCACAGCGACAGGCACCAGTAGAACAAGTAAGGTAGTAACGTGAAAGGATTTGAGGAGAAATTATGGGAGAGGAGAACTATGGGTTCTCTTTAGGCGAGTGAAAAAAGGTATGAAGTTTCACGTCTAAAATCTATAGATTAGCTTTCTTCTATTCCACTAAGTCTAAGAATAGCGTCTCAAGATTACGTTTATTATATCTTTACAAGTTTTCGTCTATGCGAAAAATGGCGTCGTTATCAACTTTGTCCAATACTTGTGACCGTATAACTCTCCAACTGACGTAGTTTTTGTTTTTCCTCTAACCAAAAGCTTAGTACTTCCTCGCGCGTTGTTGCAACCCTTGTCCCTTTCAGAATAGAGCAAAGCACTTGCAAGAAGTCTATCTCAAAATAAACTGCTCCACATGAGTTGGGGATATTGAACTAAATTGCAAAATAATATAGTTTAAATATGATGAAAATTCATATAAATATGATTTCAAGTTGCAAGAAATAAAATTAATTTTAGCCTCTAGGTCTGTAGCGAGAAAAATAACGCAATTTTATTCCCAGAGAATTCGTCTTGACATCTTCTTTGCATACTGCACATGAGGTTGTTGAACATTTCTTGAAGAATTTGGTTCCATAAACGGGGCAGAAGCTCTTTCAGATCATTTAAGGACTCTGGGGTAGGTTGATGATTATCTAATCATTTTTGGAGCATATCCCATGCATGTTCTATGCAATTCAAATCTGGTGAGTGTGGAGGTATTGGTAAATGTGGAATACCAAGCTCCTCGCGCGCATTTCTAATTATGGCTGCACGGTGCGGTCTAGCGTTATCGTCAAGAAATTGAAAAGTTTCACCAACAGCAGCGTGAAAATTTGGCAAAACATTGTCAATGACATGCTCCCTATAGTGTAAGGCGGTCATATTCCCAGGACAAATGTGTAGATTTGTGCGCCCGTTGAAACATAGCCCGGCCCATACCATAACACTACCCCCTCGGAATGGATGAACTTCTTGGAAATAGCGACGATTACGGGGTATGCGTGGGATTGTCCATACCCTTATTCTTCGAGAATATGAAAATCGTCCATATCTGGATTCATCCGTGAAAAGGACACTACGCCATTGATCGTTCCAATTGATATGTTGCCTTGCCCATTCCAGTCTTTGACGCTTATGGTCACGTGTTAATGGAACTCCTCTTAATGGACGTCTAGAATCCAGATTCACCTCTCTCAAACGTCGTCTGATGGTTTCGATGGAAACTTGGACCTCTTCTGCATTTCGAAGAGTATTTTGTAGCATTCTACACGTAGATGTAGGCTTTCTTCTCGCCGAAACGGTGATTGAACGATCATAAGCAGGTGTTGCTTTTCGTCGCCCAACAAGCCATGGTTTTTCCGGCTTTCCAACACGAAACCTGTCTCATTTCCAGAAAACTCTTGTGGAGCAGTATAATAATGATCAATATATGTTTGAAATTGCATTATTTCGGTATCAAGGCGTTTTAAAAGCGACATTATTCCTAGGCAACTGCAACTTTATAAGAGCAATAAGCATCTCAAGAAATTTCTTGCCTATTTTTACACGATAATAAGATTCGAAAACGTGCTAAAACAATAAACAAAAAATGGGTTCAATTCTTTATTAAACAAAAAAAAACTTTCAAATTACGAACTATATATTCATAATTTTTTTCTGCAGCAACATCATACTTGGTAGCAATGATAGTTCTCGAAATTTATATTAAACTCGATTTGATTCGAGTTTAGACTGTTGAGACTGCTTAGTAGGTGCTCCAAACTCACTAAATATGTCTTCAACTGGGCCAACTGGCCAGCTCTGATCTGGTAATAGTACCAGACCCCTTTAGGTACCTTCAACTCTATATGAGGTAAGAACTATTGGACCCATTCTCAAACCTTCTTCACCGACTGAAAAAAAGAAAATAGGTAGTTAGGAAGGGTTAGGTTAGGTTAGGTTAGGTTAGGACTGTTTGGATTGGGTCGAGTTTGACTGTTGTGTTGGGTAAGCTTAGGTTTCTTTTGATTTATGAGAGATAGAGGAAAAGAAAAACCGCTGCCTTTGAGAAATTCCCGCATAAAATAACATATTAATATAATAAAACAACAATTTTAAATTAATATTTATCAAATAAGAACTGTTTAGTGTTTCTCAAACGATACATGTTAGGGTGTTTTGTTTCATTTTAATAAAACATACTTCATGTGAAAGCCTTGTTTTCTCTTACACTTCTGTTAGTTGATTGTTGAATGTTCATATTTCCTTGTATAAGTTTTCTTTCAATTCTCAGACTCTGGATTGGTGAAGAAAATACCTAATTATTGCTTCCTTACCGGTGAAAATAATTTGTTTAACCTATTGTTATTGATATAAATTTCAGTTTCAAGATATTCGAATGAAAACAATCCATTCAGAATTGGGGATCTGAGAAAACAATGTTATCTTCTTAACTTCGAGAACCTTTCCAGCATAGCGTTAGCAAACTACAAGATCTTAGCCTGGTCTCTAGGCTCAAATGTCTGCACAACTTGTATTTTGTACAGGTTTAAATGTATGTCAATAAAAAATGACTAGGAAAATTTATCGATGAAACCTATTTTCCAAGCTTCTTAACATTTGTATCTAGAATTTCATGAACATTGTTCGGTTGTGAATCAAATGTTGACAACACAATTAACAGAAGAGGAAATATTTTATTACATAAGTACAAATTGGCGGTTTTGCACTTCACTGATCAAATTGTTTCATTGAAGCTCATCAACATAACAGATCACAATTGTTTACACCCAGTAAATTAAATTATATTTCGGGTCAAGAATCAAATATTGAATGAATAGTATCTATTTCATCTTTGACTTCAGAGCAACCGAATGAGCCAAGTTTTCTATTTACATCATCCATTCACAAGTCGATATTTCAGTTATCAACTATCCTTGTTGAAAAAGTAGTTGGTTAATTTAATTCAACACTGAGATAAAAAACACAAATACTTGAGTATGAAACTTACCGGGTGTTATGAAAACACTATCGTGTATGTTTGTGACAATCAAAGAACTTGGCAAATCGTCAAATTCATCCTCAGATGTCTGTTCTTGTGGACTGTCCACTTCATTTTCGGATAGCAGATTAGGGTGAACGTTGGGCAAGCCATCCTGGTCATTTATGATGATATCTTCCTCAACTTCGATACCTTCTAATTCATCGTTGTTTTCAGCCATCTCTCACAAGAACTCGAAGGATTAACGTTAAATTTAGAAACTGTCACTCTTTAAAATTTACGACTCGTCGAATATATACATCTTCTTCGAACAATAAGGTTAGTATGACAGCTTTAGAATTCTTCTAATGCAATAATCATTGGAAAAACTTTGGGCACATCCACCAAATCAGAGGAATTTCCAGTCAACACCTTGAGCCCGAGAATAACAACTAACTGACTGACAGAAACGTCAAATGTAACAGCTTTGCATAGAATGTTATTCAAGAATTCGATGATCTTACTTGCTATGGCCTTCGAGAAGAAATATTTTGCCAACATTGCCACATTCTTTTATGTAAATCCACTGAATTCCGTTCTAATGAAGTTTCTTACTGTAAAAAATATGAAAACACACATTCCAAGAACTAGCCAATCATTTCTGCTGAATCTTTGTTAGAGTTTAGATTAAACAATTCCTGATTGAAATAGAATAAAAAATAAGTTTTTCATTTTTATTTAAACAAATAAAACATGATCACTGGTACAGCCACTGTAAAATTCCAAAATACTGAGTCTAAAATAAATCCACAGCGTTTGTGCATTGCTAAACTTATTTGACGATATCAAATCAAAATCAGTATGTTAAGTAATATCTTTTAACTGGCAAGTAATAGTGCAAGAACCGTAGAGATTCCTAATATGACATAACCACTGGATATAACTTGTTTGATGTAGAGAAGTTTTCCCATGTCCCAAATCAAATGTCTTATTCCATTCATTCCATGGTAAGTGAAAGGTAAGACCAGCAAGAATCTGGCAGCCATGAGTACAGGTGAAGGAATATTCATGGCATCAATAGCAGCGATATAAGTACTGATATCTTGTGGAAGAACCAATGTACCAATACCAAAACCCATCAAGTATACAGACATGGTCATACCTACAAAAACATGAAATTTTCTTCATTCAATTCAGTAAAAGATTAATCAAGTCTATCGGATACTTGAATTATGTATTTAATGGACAAATCATTTTACCCATTGCTCTATGCGTAATAGACATAAAACTCTGGATTTCTGGTGCATATATCGTAAGATGAGGAGACATAGGTCTTTTGAGGTTCATATTTTTTTCATCGTGATCCTTCTTAACGACTGGCCTAGCTTCTTCCACCCTCAATGTAACCGGTCTCACTACTTGCAGCATTCCTAATTGCCCATTAGTGACGGCCTTTCCAAATTGGCATTTTGGGTATAACCTGCGATTACATAATTCATTCAATTTCAATACATTCCAATGGTTGGAATTTCTTTTAATAGATCACCTTAGTACTCTTGATAATGTAGACATGTTGAGTGCAATTTGTTTGAGCTTGATTGGGAAAAACTGAATACTGTCAGGAGAAAATAATGAGAATTCCTAACCTAACTTCTCAAGATCTGGAAAATTTTTGACACTTCTTGTAATTCATAGAGTATTGGTTTTTCGTTTTCTTGATGGATTTTGACCTCATTGAAAAAATGGTTATTTTTTTCTGTTTCAACTTTGGAAATTATTTATTTTGCAGTAAATCTATAGAAATATAAATAAAAATAATCAAAACTGATCACGAATGATAAGGGTTTTAAACGTTGCTCAGTCAGTATTGTTTCTCAATAAGACTTCATGAGTAGGATTTCAGATTGTTTTTTACTTCTTTTACTACGTTAAAACGTATTTTCTTCTGCTTGTAATACGACAGTTAACCCACAGGATTAATTCAATTCATGAGGCACGCCAATTAACGCAATTTCAATCTGTATTGTCTAGTTCCTGCTACCTCTAGCATATAGCTGAACGATCAATAGTATTAACAATGTATATCGATCGTTCAACGAAAACGTATTGTGGTTTATAATTTTCCTGTGTGAGATTAGGAGGTTCTAACAGTTTTCAGAACGCTTTTCACCCGAAATGTGACCTAGAGTTATGTTAGTAAATGTGAATTTTCATATATGTTTTTCAGGCATGTCGTTGGAAAAGTTCAGGTGAGAAAATTAAAGAATATTTAGTGACTCAAAAAAGAGCAAATTAAAAGCACCACTACATAATTTCGAACTGCAATTTTTCCTGAAAGTTGCGAAATTAGTTGGCTAAATACTCAGTTAAAAATTTTTTTTTTCATTCAAATTTATTTTAGGCTATCGTCCTGTAAGTAAGGAAAGCCGAATCAATAATTTCACCTAGATTTAGCTTTTCCGGTGTTTGATAAGGAAGCATATAATGTGCTCTCAAGTACTGTATCTACATTGAAGGAAATTATATTATTGAAGCGGATGAAACTTTTCGAATTAAGAATTGGAAAAATTTCCGTTAAGGTCGTAGTTTTTTCCCGATAATTAATGGACATTTCGAATGTTAACTCGTCACGTGATAGGAAATCAAAAATGAGATAATGAACTTCATGATTCTGGTGATGTTCCAGCAAAAACTCGAAAAAAAAGCATTTATACCCGAAGACTTCTTACACACTGTTCTGCAAAATATTTTTATTAATTATTTGTTTTTGCAGTAAGAATGATTAAATCATTCGGTGAAATCATATGTTGCATCAATTTTTCCAGAAATATGTAAATAATAAAGAATCTAACTTGCAGTAATTTATAAATTCAACGATATTGCATGTTATAGACAAAATTGGTTTTATTGCCCTGATGAATTTGGGTGTTTTTATTCTTGATTCTTGATCACATACGCTTCCAATATGTTTATCTGTTATTTCAGTAGGTGAATGAATTTGTGATATGCTAAATAAAAAGTTTAAGAATATAATAAATTGATTTTGTAGTCTGTTAACATAAATATTTTTTTCCTTTCCAGCTCTACCCCTATGTACATATCGTCACATGGGGCCTACCGAAACGATATTTGGGCCTCCTTAGAATATTCAATCTACCAATAGAAGACTACCCACACCAATTCATCAACCGAAGCTCCGAAACTCTCAACAGTTATGAACCTCAAGTAACGAAAAAATCCATTTCATCCTTCCAACCACTAATTTCAACCGATGATTTGGCAAAACCTCGACGTGCCGAAGCGGAAATAGAAGAACAAGATGCTGTATTTGAACAAGGAACTTCCGGGGATTCCCAGAATCCTCGGAAGAATCGGAGACGCCCAAAGAAGAAACCTGTAATTTCAATTCAAGTGAAGTTGGACGATGATTTGAAGAATTTAAGGCGTGCTAATGGGAAAAACTTTGATAAGATATTGTCGAAGTGTAGCAGACGATCCTGTCTGCTCGTAATAGAAAAATCAAATTCCTCGAGGAGAGATGAATATTCTTTAAATTTTGTCAACAGCACTAATTACAGTAAGTCGTATGGAAAATTGTTAAGGAAAAATCGTCGAAAAAAAAATTCATCAGTATGCGAATCCCCTTCTAAAGATTACGTTAAACCTGAAAAATCATTCTCTTCCGAGTTTTCTGAGGAAAATGTTTATCCATTCTTGAAAAAGAATGGAAATACTTCAATGAAGTCTGCGCTTTTTTTCGACGCAGCATCCAAAAGTGAGTATCAAGTACATCTTCCGAAAGGCAGAGTCGAGTGTAAAGAAAGTCTACATCATAATTACAAGGAAACAAATACAAAGAGAGCATTAGAAACAGAAAAAACCAATGAAAATATCCAAATTGCAATACCATCTCATCTTATTCCATATGAAGAACCATTTCGTGAAGAAAAACCTTTAAGAGTTTGGCCAGTCGTGACAAAGTTATTCGATAAAGATCACATCGAGATATACAAAAATTACCTGGAATCGTTGAAAACCAAAAATCAAGACGATGAAGATGATACAAATCAAGAAGTAATTCAAGAGGAGGATAGATTAGTATCCATCGATATAAGAGAAGCAAAAGTTTTTCACGAGTCTCTTAAAACAACTCCAAATGTTGAAGGCTCCGAAAAAGATAAAGGACAAAAAGAAAGAGAATCCCAGGAAAAATCACAAAACTTCGAATCATCAGAAAACTCAACCTCTAAAATTATTTCCGCTTCGTCCAAAACAAATTTATCGAATGAAAGAAGCCACTCCGTCAATTTGAAGGAAGATATCAAATCAGTTACAAGTTTTTCAAGTGAAAAACCTGCTTTATCAACAAATTTTTTCATCGTTAGTGAGAAATCACCGTTTCTTGACAGTGGTTCGCAGAAATTGTACACCTCAACTGCTTTTCTTCTTATTGGTGAAAGAAACGAAGAATCGCAAAGCGAAGATAAAATGAATACCGCCAAAGATGCAAGAAATGTGGTGAACACCTCCAAATCCGACTCCAAGGTGTACATGAGGCTTCTTTCTTATCCGATGAAAACTTACGAGTCAATAACGAAAAATGAGGAAGAAGGAATCAATTACAATTTCAAAGAAGGATGCGATGAGGAAAATTTAAACCATGATTCAGTTGAAAAAACCAGGGGAAGCTCCGATAGAAAAATGAAGGGAAAAAGAAATCTATATATATTCAATATTGTTTTAGCAGTTTTTGTAACAGTTGTATTAGTAATTATTCTGTTTATTAGTTTTGCCGATACGTCTACTATTAACAGAGTTGTAGATAGATATATTAAAAGGTAGATTAACATTGACATTTTTTTTTAATTCTGAATTCGAATATTCATCAATTAAATCATTTTTTCTTCATGAAAATGGATAAATTGAGGATTCACAACTAAAAAATGAAAAACTAAAATTCACATTAGCACAATACCTAAAGGATAATCGATAATAGCTATCCCCCTTGCAAGAAATGTCCAAGTTATTATTATTTCATTGCAAAATTCCCGTAAAAATTTCGCAAACAATTATCCCGTCCCTTTTCACAATTGTTATGGCCAAATTTGATAAGAAGTGCGAACACTGATCAGAATTCTTATCATATTAATTGCATCAAGGTTATAGGTGTCATATCCATATGTTCTCTCTCCCTCCAAGCTAAATGTCAGTTTTAAATAGTATTGTCAAGGCACTTCTGCACAACGTTCGTGTAACTAAATAGATTTCTAACCATAAGTAGCCCGTACAGTTATTCGTTAGTTAAGTGATTAATAATTTCGGAGATACTTCAGTTTGTGTTGATTCCCACCGCCTTGACAAACAACAAATAGAACTTTATCCATCCAACTACAAACAATTGGTTTCAGATGGAATGAACTGATATAATATTGAAAATGAAAATTTTTTCGAGTTTGGGGTTGTTGTTTGTGAACACTACCAATAGATGAATGAAATGGATGATTATGAAGATGATGAACCGGATATTAGAGAGCAAATTTTTCATAACAATGTTAGGGAGCAAATTGTAAGTAGCATTCAGTGCAATAATAAATAATGCAGTGCAATTGAAAGTACGTGGTGATAAAGTAGATAAACTCGATCGATGTTGTCAAGTTGAATAACTTCCTCAGAATGTAAACAATGTGAGTTGCTTCTGGTTGTTTTTGAAGCCTATTTTTGTACACCGTTGAAGAACTCTAGTCTTCTCTCTCACCGAAGGGAATATTTGACTTAAAATAGAAGTAATTGTTGAAAGAGTGCTGAAAAGTCATTTTTATTGTGATAGATTCATCTAAGTTTGTATAATTTTGTTCTGCTAAATCATGTATAGTAAGTACTTAGAGGGCTATGTGGATTTAATTGTAGGTGACATTGATCAACAGTTTATATAGGTACAGAATGTTTAATTTTTTAAACAACTCATTCAAATGAAAGTTGTATCTAGAACTAAATGAATTAATTTTTTCTTCAATTATTATTTTTGTTCTTGTGACAACTTTGTTCCAGATATTTCTTCTCTTATTTCTCGTCTTGTACCTTGTAAGTTACGCTTTATTGAAACTCTACAAAAGACGAAGCCATGAGGACTACTACAGTATGGACAAGGACGAAATCACAGTTTACAGGATTAGCACAGCACTCTGTACCTTTTCGCTGGCTGTATCTATCGGTGCATTGTTGCTTCTGCCCATTTCTATCATCTCGAATGAGGTTCTCATCATCTACGCTAACAGCTATTACATAAAATGGTTGAACAGTTCCTTGATACAGGGTGAGTAATAATAATTCATGTGAAAATAATGGATCAATAAATAAACGAACAGATATAGTGAGAATATTTGAATCAAGTGCTGATAAGTTTTTTAAAATTCATTATTTGGTTTGATAATATTCAAGTTATACTTCCTTTTGATAGGTGTGTTATCCAGTTCTGTTTTTGCAGATAAGCCTTTTAAAAATAGATCAATTCGAAGAATCAGGAAAAAACTTCTCAGAAAAGCAAATGGTTAATTCATTGCTATTACTTCTTATCAAATGCTTCTCTTTCAAGATGTAATGAGTGAGATAAAACCTCTAAGTTGCACTTTCTTTGGAGTACAAAATAATTTACTCCATGATATCTATCCTCCTCTAACTCTTTATGTGATTCTAACCTCTATTCTAGACCATACAAAGAGTATAAAGGCAAATTTCTACCATTTTGGTGATTCATGCATGCTTGGAAAGGTTTAGACAAAACCTGAATTGTTGTTATATTTTACTGTGATAGAAACCTAGATAAAAAGAACTATTTGATTCTATCTCAGTTTGTTTCTTCTTGGGGAAGTGCTCTATTGATTAATCAGGTTCGAAATTGCAAATAATTCAGCAGAATATTCACTTTTTTTTTCCTATGTAACTTTTTTCAGCAGAACATCTCTAATAGTTGAATGAGTAGAAAAATTCGACATATTTCACATGTAACTTCTATTAAAATTTATATTAGTATTATTCAAGAATAAATACATTCTTGTGAACCATTTCAGATTTTAATATCACGTATTCTTTAATGACCTTAGTTAATATGTGGACTCCGTTGAAGAATAAGTAAAATCCTTTTTCTTGGAAAAATTTATAAAATGAAAAAAAAATTCAGGATCAGAAATGTATGACGTAAATTGAAAATTTTAAGACGTTAAATCGATCATATTAACAAATAAACCGTCGAGATCAGAATAAGCATAATGCCAGTACTATGAACAATCAATACTCTTGAGTTCAGAGTAGTTTCGCCAATAGAACAAGCTCTAAATATTAATGGAATATGGGACGCATGCTAGATAGCATTCCTCAAAGTCATCACGTTAATCGACACTCATTATTATACGATTTACCCAAAAAAAAAATTATTTCCGCAAAGTTGAGTGAGTTTCTTGTGAGCAGCTGTCAATGAATTGGCAGATGTTAGTAGCATGAATCAACATCGGACAAAGAAAATAGGACAAAGAACTGTACAAGTCGAGTTGCAACAGTGACACATCGCTTTCAGCCAGAAACATGAAAGTTACATTAAAAAAAGTTATCTACAATTTACTTATCGAAAAAAAAAATTTCGAGGTGAAAATGGATTATTTTAAAGGAGCTTTTCAGGCTAGATGACAAATGAAAATGGCAGAGACAAAGATCGAAAAAGGGTATCCCTTCAATCTAAAATCGACGGATATGAGTTTTTCTAAAACGTGTTGACTCAATTTCTTAAAATGTCAATTGTCAATTTTCATTTGAAGAAAGAATGAATTTTCAAATCATCATTGTCGCAATGTTTAGCCATCATGCATGAGGTATCTGAATACGGCATTTCAATTGAATTAAATTCGTCCAACATCGATTTCACGGAGGTTAGATATATTGTTGGTAATCATTGGACCAGGAAATAACTGTACCAGTTTTGTTATGCGATAGAGACGATCATCTGTGTGTTGGCCTTCCTCGACATCCGAACGAGACGAATAATTCGCCACAAGGTTACTCCATTATGATTCTCCAAAATCGAATTTTGATGAGAACAACTCACGTGGTGACTATCTACTTTTTCTTTTGCACCAGCAGTACTTCAGTTTTGAAACCTTTCAATTAGTCATATGAAAAATCTCCTGAAAGAACTGATATTACTCATTGGATCTCCCATTCGAAAATTCAAGGTTTCCCAATACACTGCGCAAAAAAATTAACGCACATTCTGAAAATCTCGATTTTAATTAAAGTTAACTCTACATTGACTTAATAACTTATTTTTTATGTTCTCTCGGGAAACATTAAATGGAAAAAAATGGTAATTATAAAGTTTCCTGCCCAGTTGTATTTTTTTTTGTGATCTTGAGGTAGGGAAAATGAACCTAACCTTATTATAAATTTTATAGCCCCGTCACCGATTTTAAAAATATTTTGCACAGTGAATCTATAGGACTTCCCAATACTACAGTCTCAATTACAGCTCTGGGGAGGCAGTAATTTTCTTTCCCAATCGGCCTCTTCCCAATGGATATGCTCTCTCGCAAAATCCAAACCGCCCTTCGATGGGCTGGGATAAGAGCTGGGCCTCTTGCCGCGACACGAGGCCTTAATCATATTCTCTGAGGCGATTTCTTATTGTCTGAATGCTAATTTACACCCCATGAGTTTGCTCAAGCTGATTTTGGAGGAGGCGAGCGGTTGCAAACCGTTGTCTCAACGAAGAAATTCTCAAGTAACGTTCTTGAATGGCAGTTGTTACCCGTGGTCTACCCTGTCCTGGTCTTCGGACATTCATACCTGTCTCCCTGGATCGCTGCAACATTCTGGACACACTTGTATGGGAAACTCCAAACCTTTCCTCAATTCTTGTGTATGTCCACCCTTCTTCTAGCAAAACTACCGCTTGGGCACATTCCTCTTGGGTCAAATTGCGTGTTTCGCGTTGCATAGCGATCGAGCGTAGAGAATCAAACGAAAGAAAAACTATTGATCACTAGAATTAATCGAGAACAACTGATTTCAGAATGGAGCCAATACATTCAAAATCTGCTAATATCATCTTTTTTTATTCCTGCTGGGAAAAACATAAATGTATTGAAGAAAAACGTTGAGAGTGAATAATATATGCATGCATAATTCTGATAAAAATCATTATCATTGCGAACACCTTCAGTTGTAGAATAAATTTGAGATTTCCATAATGTGCGTTAATTTTTTTGCGCAGTGTAAGTCCTAGTACTCTGGAACAATTTTTTTATTCTTATGAATAAGTAAAAATGAGAAATAATGACAAAAGATAAATCGAAACACTCCAAAATTAAATGTGAAGTTGGAGGATAAAATCAGGAAGCTATTCCTCTTTAATTAATGCGTTGATATTAAGTTTAATCAGACTCATTTATGAAACAATCACGGGCCATGCTTCGCTGACCGGTGTTCTAGGCGACTGCAAATGTTAATATTGTTGGAGAAACTGGTTCTAATGTCATTTAAGACCAAGGAAACCATAGCTCTTGATTATTTGTTGAATTAATTTTTGAAAATCCTAAATTTCCCGTGCAGTCATTCATCCAAAACTTAAAGCGCCAAAAAACTAACGTTAGGTACTCTATTCTTCGATTTAACTTATCTGTAGGTGTGTGATTTCTTTATCCTAATTGAACCTTGAATGATCAGCACACACGTTTTTCTTCTACCGAATCTAACGCAATAGTACTTGTTTTGATAAGAATTTGTAGTATTTATTTAAATTTAGGTTACTGCAATACCTCGCGCTGAGTAAATATTTTGCGGAATATTGCTGTCCCACACAGCTGTTTTCCCGTGTACAAATAGAATTAATGGTTTCGCATCAACAACAAATATTTTTTTAAAACTTTTAACATCTATTATTCCCTCATATTAATTTTTGAAGTTACCGCTTTGATATCGGAGTGTGCTTCAACAGATTGTCTCTGGCTTTAATTTGTACACTCTTAGGAGGAAGAACATGGGTATATTTTCCTCTGCGACTCGAGTGCCACCTGTTTTCAAATTATGAACCTCGCTTTACAGGGATCTTTCTGTACGATTGCGAGATTCCGATTTCATGCTTTCTTACAGGCAACCTTTTTCTGTTTCAGGTCTCTGGAATTACGTATTCCTCTTCTCGAACTTGTCTCTGTTCGTGTTCTTACCATTCGCCTATCTGTTCACCGAATCTGAGGGCTTCTTCGGCTATCGCAAGGGCATATTGGGAAGAGTATACGAAACGTTTACAGTATTAGGCCTTTTGGGCGCATTGGTGCTTGGCATGACGTATGTGATATCTGCACTTATCGACAAAGAAAATTCTAGTTTGTACAAACTGCTAAGTAAGGATTTGTATGGTCATTTTGAGCGTCGCGCTCATTTTGTGGCTTATGTTGTATTTTTTGTTGTTTCAGATTTATGGAGTTACTATTTACCTCTGCTGTATTCCTGCATATCGTTTTTTGGCGCTTTATTACTGCTTGGTAGGTACATTTATTTATCAATATGAATAATTGTGTTTATTAATATTACCACTCAGGCTCAAGTCGATGATCATTTGCTTATTGGGCAATGTTAGTACTACTTTTACCACTTGACGCGTGCGCCTACGATCTACGACGCACTTAGGACACTGCGAACTTTTTAAAAAGTCATTGATCCAGCTCGAAGATCGCTTTATTCTTTTACTATTATAATTTCTATATAGAATATGATTGAGCTATTTTATAAACCTTGATTGGATTGCTTCAGAACCTGCCTTAGCCTCTGAATTTGCAACAAAATCAACGGTTCCTTCTTAAATGAGTGTTTTCCAACAAGTTAATTGAAAATATTTCCACAGTTAGCACCCCCCTGGGCTTCATACACCTTTTCGACATCATGGGAAAGTTCTTCATCAAACCCCAATTCATAAGAGACGTTAACGAAGAATTTTACGCTTGCGCAATGGAGGAAGAAAGTTTGAGAAGAAGACTGAAACATGCACAAACCAACGGGAAGTTTTATACCAATGTTCCGCCTCTTTCTGAAAATTTGTCGTCTAATAGTCAGGGCGACGAGTACGGATTACCGAACAAGGTGAAGAAACTCCGTAACGGGGAGTTACAGATCGCCTTGGGGACCTTACTGGCTGAATTGGAGAAGAGAAGGAAATTTTTAGGTAAACAAATATTCGAATATCCGACTAAGTTAATATTTCTGTTTGGCTGAAGCATTGCAGATTCATTTTGAATTTGTTTCTGAAGTATTTGAAAAGAGCGTTTTATATATTGGTGTTTTCATTTTCAGATAAACAGAGAAGGTCATCTTCTCTACTGAAGAATGTGATATATCCAGTCTCTATGCTCATTTTAATCGGACTTACCGGCATAGCTGTACTTTATGTGATACAAAACACTGTGTCATTGCTGATTGGCATACAGGCCTTACCTGCAAGCTCACAGGTAGGTTGTACATTAACTGGAGGATTTAAAGGAGGCATGAATGAATTATGTTTTCAGCAATTCACCTTGGGAGTGAGTTCGCTATCGAAGTTGGGCACTGTAGGGGCAGCGGTGGAGATTCTACTTATCCTGTATTTCGTAGCCACCTCCTTCATTGGGTTATATACGACGCCTATAATGAGGAGAATCAGACCAACACCGAAAAGCACCCCTTTCATTCTGATAATAGGGAACTGCGCCTTGGTGCTTATACTGAGCTCAGCCCTCCCGGTTTTATTGAAGATTTTAGGTGAGTAGTTCAAACATACTGATATTTTGAGGTTATAATGTTTCTAACTCCGCTGTTTATCGATGTATCTAGTGATTGCGGCTGCAAGGAAAAGAGTATTAATTGATGTAGCGTTTCTTATTTCAGGTATAACCAATTTCGATTTGCTAGGCGATTTTGGAAGGATTGAATGGCTGGATGAGTTGTATGTCGTCGTTGGATATAACGTATTATTTGCTGCTAGTTCGATGCTGTGTGTTTCTGTGAAGTTCTCTGCTCCAGTCAGAAGAGAATTGTATGCTAGATTTGCAGAGAGCTATAGGATGTTGATAAATTTGTCATTTTTGAAGTGATGTTTTGTAATATACTATCGTTCTAGATATTGTTAGAATTATAAGACTGATATTGTAAAATTGATCTGGATTGATTTTAGACATAATAAAAAATGTTATCTGTTTATTTGAAGTTATTTTTATGCACAGAAACTTTTTCGAAATGGAATGGGTAGCGGTGGGAATTTTTGTTCAGAGTCCCATCAGGAGAATTGAATCAACTCCTGCCCTTTCGCAGATTCCATGTGCTTTCTGGTCAGAGAGCCTGCAGAAGACTTCATTCGTAGAATCATGAGTGGAGCCAAATGCATTTCAAATTTTGGAAGTTTTATTTATATATCACTTCCAATATCGCTATTAGCAATCTGAAATATCAGTGTTTAATATGTGATATGGTGAACAACGCGCTATTGAACAAGGTAAGTACAAGATTAAAAGGTTATTTTGAATTGAATGTACATTTGGATTAACTTTTCACAATTTAACTGCAATATATTCTGTCAGCTATTAAATATATTCCATAATTTCGCACTAATCGAAATGGATGAGAAAATTCATGGTTTAAAAAAATTTATCCTTATCTAGTGCGAAGAAAAGGAAATGCGGTAGGTGATCAAATAATATGTAATGTATTTTTTTCCTTTCAGTACTCCTTCAAATAAAACCTATTTTATTATATTTCTGCATTTTTTTTTATTTGACCTCGAAACACCTTTACGTATATTGAATACAAAACCTCCGCCAATTATGCAGACTTTCAATATCTGCCTCCTAATCAAGAGCTCATGGGATGACCATCATACCGGGCCAGACAAAGTTCAAAATCACTCCTTTAAAAGGATCTAACATCAAGAACAACTGCCATCAGTGCTATATATGGCCTAAATCGATAACTTAAACCATCTACAGATAATGGTGGAATCAATATACTGATGTGGATTTTATTTTGCTCGTTGCACCATGTGAGGAGAGACACATACTAGAAAGGTTACACGTGACGTCGTAGATGTAATAGTTGGAACCTACAGAAACAAAGAATAATGAGTCTTTATTCCAAAATATTACACAACACACACGCACACATACATGTCTTTGAAAAATACACAAAACAAAATATTTTGAGAAGAAAAATTCAGCGAACTTTATACATAAATGGAAACTTACCTACACGAAAAAGTGATGAAAGCCTTGGTCACCACAATAAAATTGATCTTATTGAACGCAATGAGGAGAAAAATTCTGAAGAATCAACCCGTTTTCACCTAGTGGGGTTTTTGTAGAATCATTTCTGAATGAAATATGTACTCAGGAAGCAAACTTGCCATATAAAATGAGGCTCAAATAATAAAAACAGGCTCATACGAAGAGAGCTATATAAAATCTTCAAACGTTCTTGGACAGAGTATTAAAAAGAACGCTCAGACTACAATGATACATGAGTTACAAAAAAATTAGACGAGAACTGAGCAAGAAGGTATATGGATCTCGAAGTACATAATAAATTCTCATAAAGAGCAACCAAGCAAGAGAGAGAGAGAGAGAGAAGCAAACTCATCCGTACAATTTGATACTACCAAACAAGAAGTGACAAGAACACTTGGTGATTACTTCTATCCACACCCTGTCTAAAATATAATAATGTATTATAGTAGAAAATATATTAACACAACTCGTACTATACTTGCCGTAATGAATCACAGTTGACTTTCGCTAGAAAATATAAATATAAGTAGTGAAAATTCATGAGGTACAAAAAAACAAGAATTTTTTTTATTTCTGCAACAATTGCCACGTTATCCAATGCTCTATGGAAATGTTAAAACAATAATTGGGACTTGAGGACATCAAACTGAATAGTTTTATTCTTATCCAGAAAAAATCATCACAATCCGACATTTGACAAATAATTTTTCGAATAAATTAAAATAATTTCAGTCTATCGCGTTCTTTATCGAACAATTTTATCACTAATCACTGTTTTATTGCACTTATATACTCAGGGAGGGTCGTTTCTTTCGATCGCCTTTCGAGTTTTTACCGAATATATTTCCTAAAACTTTCGATACACTATTTACTCCTAATTTTCTTCTAATAGGTAACGATTTCAGCAGCTGTACAGATCTTGCTTCCCTTAGTAGAGATTGGAAAGCCAGTGATACTCCTGCGAAATTTTCTGCTGCGCTAACTTCGTAGAACTGGCAACTGTACTTGAGAGATAGTTCGTGGCCATCATCTACGCATACTTCTCTGGAAAAAAAAAATTGAAATTTTAGTTGAAATAAGTTAGTAGGTAGACAATTAACAAGTTCTTGAATTACTAAGGCTTTGAACATTTGATAATGAGTGTTAAGATTCGAGGATAATGACAGTTTGATTTTATTTTCAACAAAACGTAAAAAGATATCCTCAATATCTTCGCAAAAAAAAAAAATATTACAAACCTGCAGTGCTCCAAGTCCTTTTTGTTTCCCAGCAGTAAACTAGTATAATATGAAGGCAACTTCAGCTTAGTCAGTTGATTCAAGATTTCTTGAGCTTCGTGAAAACTGTGCCGATCATTCACAGCATACACTATGGCAAAGGCTTCACCCCATCTGATATGTTCATAAAGGCAGCCTTTTTTCTGTAACAGATAATTTAATCGACGGTTATAAGGCGTGGAAAGCTTCACTAGATTCTGAAGAGAATTGTCAATTAAAAGAAGTGAAGAAACAGTTTTGAGGCAAGCTTCAGTCGTAGCAAAGAAAACGAGGACTAAGAAAAGAAAGAAGTAGTAGTAAATTCTAATAAAGGAAATAGTGACAAAAGATGATATTATGATATTGTGTGATTTAGAATAGAAGAAGTATTAGAAGATGAATTGTTGGTTGTGTGGAGAATGACAATAAAACAAGCTGCATGAGAATGGTGAATTGAAAGATTGAAATGGTCGTTAGTTCCTCATTCAAGAGCTACATTTTTTCGATTACCTCACAATTTGACGTGTCCAATATTTCAACCTCTGTCCTAACTGTATCGAATTCCACGTGATGCCTGTAGAAATAATCTGAAACAATAAAAATTCCTCAGTTATTTGAACGGAGGAAAGAAATATAATTTACTAAGCGTTTACTTTACGCGTTTAAAAACGCTACTTCGTTAGAAGAACTCATTATCGTATAACACCGATGTAACTATGGTCTCTTGTTTTTTTCTCGAGTTCTATAATTGCTTGAAGAATCGAAATGGATGGAAAAAACCTGGATTCACTTTTCCCAAACCCATAAACTCCAGCCGAAGTGGTAGTTTCGTAAACGACTGGTTAAATTATAATAGGCATAAGGCAATGGACACGCTTCTGAATTATAGTAATCATTGGGTTGTTCGCAGTGAATTCGGATCTGGAATTATGAAGTAGGCTAGTATATTTGTTATTGGCTTGGTCGTAAACCGCTCCCTTGGTAATCGGGATTCATTGGGCACGATTAATCTTTGTTTGAGAAAGAGAATACATCGTCGAGAAAGTGATAAATTTCGAACTTTTCTCGTAGTCGCTCTTCATGACGAAATCGGGGATTATTTGAGGATCTTGGATAATTAATGAGATCAAGGATGCAATCGGAAATTTCGAACGCGATACTTTCGATTGTTCTTGGTTGAATAACGCGTATTTCCCGATATCTTTAGGTAGAATGCAGTTCAAAAGGTTATAATCCACATCCTGTACGATGTCACTTGTTAAAAAATAAAGAAAGAAACTGTAAGTGTTCATATCTGGAAAAATTATCAACAGGAAAGTTATTCATTTCAATATTTATCAAAATTTCGTTTGGAAATCTTCGATTTGAGTACTATGCCTCGTACTTGTGCAGTGCCCGGTTGCAAAAGCAACTATAAATCTTCTAATGAGAAGAGAAGGTGTCGGTTTTTGGATTTCCGAAAGATTCCGCGAGGAGAAGAGAATGACTTAACGCAATACATAGAGAAAGTAGATTCCCATATTATGAAAAATAACTCTTATCCAACCGCCAAGTTTCAGTTACAAATATACCGCGAAAAATTCTCAAATTAACTGATGATGCATTTCCTTCATTTCTTCCAAATCATCCGAGTTTCATGACGTCTTCAATTACTCCAAAATAAACTGATCCTGAGGAACGGAGACAAAAATTAGTTGTCTATTATGACAACGTTTACACCGATTGCGACAAATAAGATCAGAGCGATTCATTTTCAGATTTTTGTTGTTTCTTTTCCAACGTTGAAGAAAATGCCTCTTGGTCAATTCTACAATATAAATTTTAGAGAGACGTTTCGAAATGTTCATTTACTTGGGATGTTCATCATGACAAATTTAATGTTCATTATGTCAGCAGCCTTCTGAAATTATTTTGAGCAAATTTTCCCAAAGTTGGTGTAATATAATATCTTCCTTAATAATTATTCTATAATGGTTAGTGATAGAATCCCAAGAACTGCTCTTCCCGACAGGAAATAACTAACTTTTAGCCGTTAGTTATCAGAATTGTTTTTATTTATTCAGAGTTTAAAATAGAATTTATTTCAAGTTTGAAGGTCAGCAGTCAGAATTGAATCGTTTTCGATAGCGAAATAATACTTTTTTCGTCTTTTGACATTCATCAACCTAGTTTATTATTATTATTAATTATGAGTTGGAGCTGAGGCCGAGCCTATAATAACTCTAAATATACAAAAAATTCAATTAACACAGTAACAGTACACATCGCAACAAGAGAGAGAGAGAAAACAAAGAAGCGTTCAAAATGAGTCGAATGTAAGAACTGTCACATAATTATCACAAATTTTGCGTATCAAACGTTTCCCGAACAAAGCCGTAGTTTCAGAAAGTAAAATAATTTTCATTCTGATAGTAATCTTGTGGAATTCAATACAACAGCTACCTCCTCGTGGTGAGTTCTGGATTATTTACGATGAAATATTAATAAATTATTCGCAAATAAACGAAATGCTGTTTTGTCTTCTTCCCTACAGTTCTTTACTTCATTGTGAATTTAAATAAATTCGAAATTATATCGAAAACAGTGCGAATTACACAAGAAAACTGTCTATACTTCGCGTGCCACTAGACACGCTGATGGTAACAGCGGCAACATCTAACCTTCCGGCCTGTTAGATTTAGTAGGCCGTGGTCAAATACATAAATATTCTTGAGGAGCAAATGAAGGATAGATAGAAATAATACAGGATAAACTAGGACCATCCACAACACAACTGCCAAAGAGTCCAAGAATACACACCACGCAAAAAAGGTTTTCTGCTATTCTGAATCCGAATTCAATAGTCTTTAAATTATCTAATATGCCTAGGCAACCCAGGAATCAATCCATGAATGAAATTTTCAAGCATATTCCATTCTTCCTGAAGGGTTAAACTCATTTCTTGATTGGATATTGCTCTCCCTAAGTAATCCCAAACGTGCTCGATTGGATTCATGTCAGGCGAGTTTGCTGGCCAGTTATTCTCTGGATATTGTCCTTTAGAAGAATTTTTTGAACCCAATTCGTTGCGCAGAAGAACAATGATTGTTTCAATGATATTTTCTGCGTAGATGGCACCAGTTTTATTGTTTTCAGAGAAGATAGTGAAGGTTGCACAGACAAAAAATTGTCATATTCCATGCCAAGAAAAGTATGAGTTTCTGCTCAAGTGAACGAATGAACTTCTGCCTGCATTGTTCATGGAACTTCAAGAGGCTGGTTCATATCACTTTCATCGAAGGCTAGCGAGAAATCACGTCTTGTTCTAATTGATCAGCAACAAGACACCACTTTGAGGTACACTGAGAAATCTGCCCGAAGCCTCAAGATCATGAATGATTGGTACTTGCTTGCACTCGCATTAACTCAATTTGTCACTTCACACACAAATCTCGTCTTTTCTGCGATAGACCTACAGGCTATCAGGATCGATATTTCCGATGCTTTCACTTTTCCTCCTTCCATTGAATTGCCGTTTTTCACTTCCCTAATTTGTGTCCTAGGGCGAAGGGGTGTGATCGTTGGATTTAGTATTGAATCGTTCAATTACGAACGTTCGTTCTGTGAAAAGGTCGCATGGATGTTAATCGATGATGATTTGGCTGATTGTTATTCATTGTATGCGGGATTCTTGCATGTTTCTGGATTGAGTATGTTATTGAATAATGCTTAGGGTGGGACTGGACTGAATCACGATCACGGTGCAGAAAACCAACATGTCCAAAGTGAACGCAAGTCTGTTTGCATTAAGTTTGGATGATGATTGCACGTTTGAAGGTGTAGATGGACGTTGAAAATGTATCAGATTTGCACTTCGAGAGGATATTCCTACTGAAAAGCATCAAAAACATTCACAAAACATGTGGAAATCAGCGCGAGGGTAAACATTTGGACAACATTATCTTTGTCACTCAACTTTCCTTCTGATTTGTTGGTTTATTTTTATTGAATATACAAATGCTCCACATCCATTTTGGACTCCCTGTAGTATGAAATTTTCAAAAAATGAGAGAAACAACATAATTAGAAATAAATTGCTTCACATAAGTTAGGGATATTTACTTAAATTGCAAAGAAATATAGTTTGAATTAGATTTTATGATGAAAACTCATATTAATATGATTTCAAGTTGCAGGAAATAAAATTAATTTTAGTCTGTAGGTCTGCAAGGTATACAGGGTGATTGAGAAAAATCAAGTAAAATGACGAAATTTCATTCCCAGAGAATTTAAGCATTTTGAGACTATCAATACAATGTATTGGCTCCACAGACATCGATAACAGCTTGACATCTTCATTGCAGACTACACACGAGGTTGTTGAACATTTCTTGGTGAATTTGGTTCCATGAACGGGGCGGAAGCTCTCTCAGATCATTTATGGATTCTGGGGAAGATTGATGATTATCTAACCTTCTTTGGAGCATATCCCATGCATGTTCTATGCAACTCAAATCTGGTGAGTGCGGAGGTATCATTAAATGTGGAATACCAAGCTCCTCGAGCGCATTCTCAACTATGGCTGCACGGTGCGGTCTAGTGTTATCGTCTAGAAATTGAAACGTTTCACTAATAGCAGCGTGAAAATCTGGCAAAAAATTGTCAATGACATGCTTTCTATAGTGTAAGGTGGTCATATTCTCAGGACAAATGTGTAGATCTGTGCGCACGTTGAAACATATCCCGGCTCATCCCATAACACAACCTCCTCGGAATGGATGGACTGTTTTTTACATAGCGACGATTACGGGGTATGCGTAGTATTGTCCATACTCTTCTTCTTCGAGAATCTGAAAATCGTCCATATCTGGATTCATCAGTGAAAAGGACACTACGCCATTGATCGTTCCAATTGATATGTTGCCTTGCCCATTCCAGTCTTTGACGCTTATTGTCACATGTTAATGGAACTCCTCTTAGTGGACGTCTAGAATCTAGATTCACCTCTTTCAAACGTCATCTGATGGTTTCGATGGAAATTTGGACCCCATCTGCATTTTGAAGAGTATTCAGTAGCATTCTACACGTAGATGTGGGCTTTCTTCTCGCCAAAACGGTGATGAAACGATCCTGAGCGGGAATTTTTCGTCGCTCACCAAGCCTTGGTCTTTCCAACACGGAACCTGCCTCCCTGAACCTATTCCAAAGTCGAGATATCACACTTTGGCTGACTTGGAGCCTACAACAACCAGAGTTAGGCCACCCTGTTGTTAATTTACGTCTTAGCATGCTCAGAAATCTCGTTTCAAATCGAAGCCGTTGATAAAATGAATCCACTTCAAAATAAGAACATTCATGAAGCATATGCAAAGAACCAAACTTCAGAAAAAATGCGACCAGATTGACGAAATGTGTCATACTGATTTTTATTGGATCGTTTCAAGTTGTTATTGAGTTTTAAATGATTTTACATCAATATTCTGGAAGATAACATACTTTGCAGAACTATTGAATACGATATCCCTAATTCTTGTGGAGCAGTAAATTTGAGAATGCTAGCCTGAATTACAGTTAAGCAACATTCTCGAGCAGATTGGGATACATATCGAAATTTGCCTTCGTAGTTATGAGAAATGGGTGGAATGAAGCATCACCAATTATTCACCTGCGTGAACCCTGCCCCGAGGCCCATCCATAAGCGCAATGAAGTAGTACCAATATCAGCGGTACCAACACGCACTCACGAAAAGAACCAAAGCACCGGTCAGCAATAAATAATCGATATATTTATTTTTCTCGTTACGTTCGCCAGATTTAATTCGTGTGGGCTTCAGAGACAGGCACCCTTCGAGTGAAAAATAAGTAGAAAGCATGGCGTGTAAAAACCGCTCATTCGATTACGCCACGGCCATATTTCAACGTGTCCCATGGTGGAAGCGGTCATAATTTTCGACCTGAAGGCGAACGTGGAGTCTTGTTTGTACGCAAATGCCAATTAGTGACTACCGCGAGAGCGGCAAAAATCTTGCCCACGTTGCGTTTCGATGCCGCCAACAATGAGAACGCACTACTTGTCTTCTGGTGCACAAACATGCCGGCCTGGGAGCATCCAATAAGAAAAAAAGGGTGAAGAACGGTGGAGCGTAGGACAACAGTTCTTGGTCTTGGTAGAATTGATTATCAGTTCGGTTCAGCAGTTCAAAGAGCCACATTGTATCTTCAGGAAGTTCTTGATTTGAACGCCTTCATTGAATGGGAGTCAATGACAGATTTATACTGTTCCACAAGAGTTGAATCGATCCAATAAAAATCAGTTTGAAACATTTCGTCAATCTGATCGCCTTTTTTCTGAAGTTATAAACATGAAATTCTCAAGTTCATTAATACTCAGCAAGTAAGATCTCAAGCCTTCTGCGTTCTCAAAACCAAAGGATTAGTGGTTTTAATTCTAACATAGTACTCTCATGTTATAATCCTCATAATTTTTCAATTGTATCCTCTATTTTTCTGATGAACACTATTCCTGCTTCCTTAAAACAGTTTGTCACTGCAAATGTTGTATCGATTTATTAATTTTGCACTCTCTTATAGATAAACGTTATAGATTGATTGTTATATCATTATTTTCTCAAATTGTATTAATCTCGAGGATGAACAGAGCTTTGAACGCATGTATCTCCTCTCAGACATAAGAGGCTCTCGCAATCATTTTTTTACTGCTCGGCCACTGCAAACGTTTTGTTTAATTTTGAATAAGTTGAACTGTCTCAAAGTCTTAGTCTGACTTCATATGACTTCTTTTTTGAACTTCTCTAGATTACCTCTGTTTTTGGTTGGATAATGTCACTCTGAGTTTATGGATCATTTAAATATACTGCTCCACAAGAATTAGAGATATCGTATTCAATCGTTTTGAAAAGAATGGTATCTTCCAGAAACTCATTTGAAACTCAATAACAACTTGAATTGATCCAATAAAAATCAGTATGAGACTTTTCAACAATCTGATCGCCTTTTTTCTGACGATTGGTTCTTTGCATATGCTTCATGAATGTTCTCATTTTGAAATGGAGTCAAGTTATCAACGGCGTCGATGTGAAACGAGTTTTCTGAAAATGCCAAGACGTAAATTAACAAACGCTGAGGTTAATAGGGCTATCGGAATGCTATATGTGGCCTAACTCAGGTTGTTGTAACGGAAAGGCTCCAAGTCAGCCAAAGTGTGATATCTCGACTTTAGAATAGGTTCAGGGAGAGAATCCGTGTTGGAAAGTCCACGGCTTGGTGGGCGAAGAAAAACAACAGCTGCTCAAGATCGTTTCATCACCGTTTCGGCGAGAAGAAAGCCTACATCTACGTGTAGAATGCTACGAAATACTCTTCAAAATGCAGATGGGGACCAAGTTTCCATCGAAACCATCAGACGACGTTTTAGAGAAATGAATTTAGGTTCTAGACGTCCATTAAGAGGAGTTCCATTAACACGTGACCGTAAGCGTCAAGGACTGGAATGGGCAAGGCAACATATCAATTGGAAGGATCAATGGAGTATTTTCCTTTTCACTGATGAATCCAGATATGGACGATTTTCAGATTCTCGCAGAATAAGGGTATGGACAATCCCACGCATACCCCGTAATCATCACTATGTCCAAGAAATCCATCCATTCCGAGGGGGTAGTGTTATGGTATGGGCCGGGATATGTTTCAACGGGCGCACAGATTGACACATTTGTCCTGGGAATATGAACGCCTTATACTATAGGGAGCATGTCATTGACAATGTTTTTCCAAATTTTCACGCTGCTAATCATCAACCTACCCCAGAATCCTTAAATGATCTGAGAGAGCTTCTGCCCCGTTAATGGAACCAAATTCCTCTAGAAATGTTCAACAACCTCGTGTGTAGTATGCAAAGAAGATGTCAAGCTGTTATTGATGCCCGTGAGGGCCATCCATTGTATTGATAGTCTTAAAATTCTTGAATTTTCTGGGAATAAAATTACGTTATTTTACTCGATTTTTCTTAACCACCCTGTAGACGCTGCAGACCTACAGGCTGAAATTAATTTTATTTCCTGCAACTTGAAATCATATTAATATGAATTTTCATCACAAAATTTCATTTAAACTATATTTTTTTGCAATTTAAGTCAATATATATAATATAAATGTAAATACAGAATATACCTAGTTTCATGTCACGTTCGTATGAAGAGAGAAGACTCTTCATTCCACCACGAATCCTTGTTGCTTGAAAACACGTCAGTTGCGACAGAATAGGGTAAGAGAAAATTTCAAAACGCCTATCAGTTCCTCTCGGAATAAAGGAAATGTTGCGCCAGAAACCAAGATGTGGTCGTTGATAAACCAAACCCCGAGCTGTTCATAATAAAATGATCTCCTTTATCAACCAAGTTAATCTAATCTGTTTCACTTGAAGCTCACAGCGTTTCCTATTCCACGTATTGAAAAAACGAGCGGTTTCACGACTTTGAATAATATATCTGCCTACATTTACATTTTCCATATCGATAATAATGATCTTGTTCGGTGTAGTCAGTAGAAAGTGAGGTGGTGCATTGCGAGCATCGCCTTTTTTCACTGGATATGCTTTATGAAGACATATTTCTGGATGGAGATGTAGGTGTTCTTGGAGGAACGCAGTTCATGATGGGATACGTGAATCAAAACCGTATAAGGAGCAGCTGAATGGAAACAAGATTATATCATAATCAATTAAATTTGCACAAGAACAACCAAGGCATTTTTTTTTAGACATCGACACAAAGGGCAGAGTACATGATCTGATACAGGCACTCATAAAATATATGACCAGTGAAAGCAAAAAATTACAAAATATACAAATTGAAAATATTGATTCATTTTTGCTTCTGGAATATTTGAAAATTTGAGAATTTCAGGAATTGTCGTTGCAATATATCACATGCTCTTTTATGTTTGATCTTTATTAATATGATATTATGTATTATTCCATAATATCATTTTTATTAAAGTGTCCAATAAATACACTGCGCAAAAAAATTAACGCACATTCGGAAAATCTCAATTTTAATGAGAGTTTACTCTACATTGACTTTATAACTTATTTTTTATGTTCTCTCGGGAAGGTTTTGAACGAAACAAGACATTAAATGGAAGAAAAATTCAGGATTTCACCGAATCTTATGTGAAAGAAGAGAAATGAACAATTTTTAAAATACTGAAATGCTGATAAGTGATTTAATACTTGGTATTTCCACCCCTTGCGTTAATTACAGCTCGGCAACGACGGTTCATACTCAAAATTAGTGATCTTGAAATGTTCTGATCTAATCCTTCCCAGATTTCTCCGAGTTGGATTCCTTAGTCACTAAGAGTAGCTGGATGATTTTCTAAACTTCTCAGCCTTCTATTGAGGTTGTCCCAAACCTGCTCAATCGGATTGAGATTTCGACTTCTTGCTGGCTCCAATTCGAGAGACTTCAACCTCTTCAAGGTACTTCTGAACGATGCGCGCACGATGGGGTCTGGCATTATCGTCCATAAAAATGAAATTTTCACCAATGTATTGGGCAAATGGCACTACATGCTCTTCAAGAATGTTCCTTATATACTTATCAGCATTCATAGCGCCATTGTCAACGACCACTAGGACTGTGCGAGCAGTCAAAGATATTCCACCCCAAACCATAATCGATCCTCCCCCGAAACCAGTAGTATTCAGGAAATTGCTCTGACCATATCTTTCATGTGGACGTCTGTATACAAGAGAACGTCGATCACAATGGTAGAGGCAGAATCTAGACTCATCTGTGAAGAGAACTCTTTCCCAATCGGCCTCTTCCCAATGGATATGCTCTCTCGGAAAATCCAAACGCGGCCTTCGATGGGCTGGGGTAAGAGCTGGATCTCTTGCCGCGACACGAGGCCTTAAATCATATTCTCTGAGGCGATTTCTTATTGTCTGAGTGCTAATTTGTACCCCATAAGTTTGCTCAAGCTGATTTTGAGGGAGGCGAGCGGTTGCAAACCGTTGTCTCAACGAAGAAACTCTCAAGTAAAGTTCTTGAATGGCAGTTGTTACCCATCGTCTACCCTGTCCTGGTCTTCGGACATTCATACCTGTCTCCCTGAATCGCTGCAACATTCTGGACACACTTGTATGGGAAACTCAAAACAATTTTGGTGTATGTCCACCCTCCTTCTCGCAAAACTACCGCTTGGGCACATTACTCTTGGATCAACTTGCGTGATTCGCGTTGCATAGCGATCGAGTGTAGATAATCAAATGAAAGAAAAACTATTGATCACTAGAATTGATCGAGAACAACTTATTTTAGAATGGAGCCAATACATTCAAAATCTGATAATATCATCTTTTTTTATTCCTGCTGGGAAAAAACATCTGTATTGAAGAAAAACGTTGAAAGTGGATAACATATGCATGCATAATTGTGATAAAAATAATTATCATTGAGAACACCTTCAGTTGTAGAATAATGTGACAAAACGGCAACGCTCTCACAAAAATCAACGGAAATACGTAGTTATATCTTTTTAAACACGATTCAAGTAGCATTGACCTCAAAGGAATAAAATAATTTATGCACCATGAAAGTTGAAAAAATCTCAATTGTCTCTGGCAACAGTTAATGTTGAATCCTTAATCATTCATCTCCATTGTGCCATGCCACAAGCATTATACCGCTTTTATATTTTCTACCAAATGCTGTTAAATCGTCTTATTCCTGAGAGCAAGCAAACCCTCGATAACGATATGATATTGATCATAAAAAAGACGAATACAGTTAAAGCACCATTGGGTTCTAAGGCCTGAAAGATATAAATGAATGAATTTTCCACGAACTCAAGCCAAGACTGCAAGAAAGTACATTCAAAAGGATAGAGGAAGTTATGATTGAGAATAAGGGCCCAGAGCAATCTAATTGTGGATACGATCAAGGAGAAATAAATTGTGTTGTGAGAGGCTCTTATCAACTTCAATCTAACAGGCTCGAACCAAAGCATTTTAACGTGTATGAACGATTTCTTGAGCCGGGTGATAGAGCGCAGACATCCACTGGAAATAGCTGAATTGAGTGTGTATAATTGGTAATATCTTTGATGCAACAGCTACAAATCACCACCATCTATAACGGGCGTAATGATAGTGCTCAGGTATAGGTAACAAACTATAATTCGAATTGCAAACTCAGCATTGGTGGAATTGAGTAATGAAAATGTGACAAACTTAATTTCCGAGCAAATTTATCACTGATCGTGATATGAAATAACAATTCTTCGATTTCTTACACAGAAACTAACGTTATGACCAGATTGTGGAGTCAGAACATCACATACTAAATGAGAAAAAAGGAGAAAACATTTATGCAAATTTTGTGAAGAATGTTCATGATAATCATTAATTAATTAGACTGAAGTCGCGTAAACTTTTTTGGGCAAATTTTCTGATTGATATGAATAGAAGCGACAAAGAAATTTGGCAATCTGAATGGAGTGTATGCAATTTTTTCAATAAAGATCTTATTACTGATCCTTCCATCAGAGTTCCTGGTTTTGACCTTCCCAGGAGAATATGATCTGTTCTTAATCGTATTAGAACAGGCCATGGACGATGCAACAGCATGCTCTTCCGATGGAATTCAGTTGAGAGCCCTAGTTGTGAGTGTGGGGAAAATGAGGAGACTCTAGAACATCTTATTAATTGTTGTCCCATTTATTAATTTCATTATGGTTTTGAGGCTATACATAAAGTAACAAATGCAATGGGTGGTTGATTTCAAAATAATTTAATTCATTATAAATAATTGGTTTCTTTTTGCTTTCGTATTTTTTCATTTCAGATTGAAAATTGGGAGTCGTTTTGTGAAGAATCTGTATATCTGAGTCCATAGACGGATGACATGAAGATATTGTCATAGATCACACTGTTGTCTTTCAAGATTTTCCTGATATTTAATATTTTTAGTAAATTTTTTTTTTCAGCTGAGGTTTTTTCCCTTTCCTCATTTAATCCTTCTGCAGACCTGTATGGTTTTCCTGGGTTGCACCAACCTCAACTAGGAATCTTTTTGTTTCAATATATATATATATATATATATATATATATATTGATACATTTTTGAAACATAGATGAATTCAAAATAGTAATCATCGAAATGAATACCATTTTCAATTCCCAGGCTCAGAGATCATTTATCATGAGGTTGGAGAAATGATATTAGATTTTGTCACTGAGATGAGAGATATACCGGTTTCGCCCTTGTTGGGCCTCATCAGTATCCCACACATCTCAGGACAAAATCTTCATAAAAAACTTCAGAATTTGAAGCAATTGGTTGTGAAGTAATTAGTAGAATATTACAAAGTACTAAGGTGGTGACATCCAATTGCGTCAAAATGAAGTTTCACATCTCCAATCAAATGCAAAAAAAGAAATCTGTATTTCCTCTTTTCATTTCGATGATTACTATTTTGAATTTATCTATATTTCAAAAATGTTCTCGATGTGCCTCCGTAAAGGCAAAGAATTTTCTTTTTCTTATATTGATACAGTTGTGCGATTGAATGTTGAAAGTAACGAAAAAAATTCGAGTAAAAAGCTCTGAAGGGCGGGGAGCCATTTTCATGTCGATTTTTGAGCCCGATTCGATCAAACCTGATAAGATTTACGGCCTCTCCTCATTTATATTCCAAGCACAAATTCACACCTCTAACGCAATGCTCTCTTGATCTCAACGCGAAGATCAGCCCGCAGATAACGCATTGTAAACGACAAATTTCACAACCCATAAATCTGATGCCTCAAGGCGTCCATAAAGTTTCTGGAGGCTTTTACACACTTGAAATTGAGTGTGAATGAATTCAATAGAGAGATTCTTATCGATATCAATGGGAGAAATATGATATTCACGACTTAATTTCGTAGAGGTGTTGACGCGTTTTCTAAGAAACATACGATAGGTTCAAGTGCTTTCCTGGATTTGTCGAAAGGGTTTTACACTTTTCAAAGTATATTCCTGAATATATCTCCCTGGGTCAAAAGAAGAAAGCATAAAAAGGTCATATCGAAAACAACAGAAGAAGTGCTCGTGTCCATAAATTTTTTGCAAAACACAGTTTGAATAGGCCAGTCCCCGTGGACTTATAGGTGCTAGATGCTATCTCAATGAGAGCTAAACGCTCTAAAAGTTAAAAAGGAAAATGCTCCTTATGAATGATAAGTCAAATACGAAAAGTCTTCAATCATCGACACTTTTAATACATCTTTCTCATTGTTGCAGCAGATTTCTAAAAGAAGGGAACATTTAAAAGTGTGCATTCATGCCCAACCTCCTGAAGAATGTTATGGTTTTTATTATTCTATATATATTCTTTTGATTCAGAGAGCTAAAATAATACAATACACTTTGAAACAAAAAGGTACCTATTTCAGTTGGTGTAACACAGGAAAACCATACAGGTCTGTCGTATGATTAAATGAGGAGAGGGAAAAAACCTCAGCTGAAAAAAAAACCTTATATACCTACTAAAAATATTAAATATCAGAGAAATCTTGAAAGAAATCAGCGTGATCTAAGGGAACATCCTCATGTTATCCGTCTATGGACTCAGATAGATAGATTCTTCACAAAGCAACTCATTCGAAATGAAAAACGACAAAAGCAGAAAAAAAAACAATTATTTATAATAAATTAAATTTCGAAATTAACCGCCCATTCCAGAAATGCATTTGCACTATATGTATAGCCTCGAAACCATCTTGAAATTTCTAAATGGGACAACTTCTTATAAGATTTTCTATAGTCTCCTCATTTTCCCCACACTAGGGCTCTCAACCGAATTCCATCGGAAGACCATAGCCTGTTCTAATAGGGACCATATTCTCCTGGGAAGGTCAAGACCAGGGACTTTGATGGAAGGATCGGTAATAAGATCTTATTGAAAAAATTGCATACATTCCATTCATTTCATTACCTCTCATTAGTCTATATTCAATTATGAGTTAATTCATTCAGTTAAAATACCTAAATACATTAATGGAGCATGTTGATAGTAGCTGATGTGTTGAATTTATTATGCAGCAATGGTGAGCTATCTAAAACAGACTCAACATTATATTAATTTATCTCTTGGCCCTACAGGCATACATTATGTATTATTGAAATATCTTTGGAAGTTTGAGTAAATTTCACCTTCTCTCTGCATGCACGTTACGAAATGCTAAAAAGGATTAACTTGTTCTTAAGATGGTCTTCTTAGATTCCCCAGTCAGTCACTACATCAATAAACATATCCGATGAAAGAGACATTGTGTTGAAAGCTTATGAATACCCTAGAAATTCTTTCATAAACCCAGTTTCTTTTTTTATTCACCAAAGAACAGACTCGTAACTCATAATGTATCAGTGAAAGTTATTGTTCTTTGTGATATATTTATTTTCCATTCGTTTTAATTGGTTGTAAAGCACGATTTCATTTGTTGGGAAGTATTGACATGACAGATTTACTGATTTGGTATAATAGCGTAACAATTCGGATGGTTTCATTACATCTATCAGTCTCATTATAAGTTGTCGTGAATGCCTCGAGGTTAGAACTTATTGGAATTGTTGGTTGTGAATAAAGTTAAGAGGGAAATCATTAAATGTAGGTTCTTATATCATATGTGGTACCAACCTACCTTTGAAAAGGGGATACAGTTGTTTGATTAGCTTGGCTACTCATTGTCTGCTCTTCCTTAATTTTATACACTGCTTCAGTTCATCATATTTCACGAAATATTTCTAGAGGTCGAAATGTGAAAATTTATTGATTCATTAAATTTTTGTTGACTTGCCAAGCTCTAACTCTTCGGTGGTATATTTCAGAAAAAAGTCTTCATATTGACAAATAACTATACCAATTTAGAGAAAATGTCTTACATCATAAGTTAGTCAAGCTTAAATACCCTATTAAAAAGGATGTATATAATCATCAGGAGTCTAGAGCCTCAAGGGCTAGCTTGTATGTTGATGGGTAATTAAGACTAATTGTAGAATAGCTAATTATTCATGGTTTAATAACGCAAAAAACGACAATACTCCACTAACAATAGTTACCAATTGGAGTGGAATGACTATTAACCATCAGAAGTGACTTTTCTCCCACCAAAAGTGAACATATTAACTTTTTTCAGCAATTTGAAGACCTTCGAGGAACTAATAGATTAATAATGGAATGCTCTCGAGATATTTCTGTTTTGAGTGGAAAGCTAGGAGTATGCTCGAGCTGAATGGGAACAGTCATAACTTGAAGTTAACATTGGGTCCCAACAACTCTTCATGAATGTCCCCAGAAATAACGATTCTCCGCAACGGCTTTTGCCTATTGTATTTCCTGTTCGAAGTCATCATAGTTTATCTATGTTGGCACACCAATGCATGCACCACATTTCATGTGACTAACGGTATTTCATCCATAATACCACCTGGATATCATTCTGAGCGTGTGGGGTACTCCTTCGTCTATTGTCCATTATGGCCGACAACGGGAAAAATATACCATAATCGATTTGAGAACCCATAAGAATACCCTCTCTCTAAAATTTGAAACTTCAATTTTTACCACTTCATATATATTCTTTTGATTCAGAGAGCTAAAATAATACAATACATATTGAAACCAAAAGGTACCCAGCTGAGTTTGGTGCAACACAGGAAAACCATACAGGTCTGCAGCATGATTAAATGAGGAAAGGGAAAAAACCTCAGCTGAAAAAAACCCTTACCTCACCCGTGAAAAAAAAATTTACTGAAAATATTAAATATCAGAGAAATCTTGAAAGACGTTATCATGATCTAAGAGAACATCTTCATGTTATCCGTCTTTATGGACTCAGATAAACAGATTCTTCACAAAACGACTAGCAATTCTTAATCTGAAATAAAGAAGACAAAAGCAGAAAAGAAACATATTATTTAAAATGAATTAAATTATTTTGAAATTAACCACCCATTGCATTTGTTACTTTATGTATAGCCTCGAAACCATCTTGAAATTTATAAATGGGACAACTATTTATAAGATTTTCTATAGTCTCCTCATTTTCCCCACATTTACAAATAGGGCTCCCAACCGAATTCCACCAGAAGAGCATGCTGTTGCATCGTCCATGGCCTGTTCTAATACGATTTAGAACAGACCATATTCTCCTGGGAAAGTCAAAACTAGGAACTCTGATGGAAGGATAAGTAACAAGATCTAATGGAAAAAATTGCATACATTCCATTCCATTCAGATTACCAAATTTCATTGTCGCTTCTATTCATATCAATTAGAAAATTTAACAAAAATGTACCAGGAGTACAGGAGTATAGTTGAGCATAGGAAATGAATTAAATTTGTTCCAGAACTTCAAAGCTGTAATCTCTCTGCGAATATGGGGAGGGACAATATTTGAGAGGTCTGGTAACCAAGGAGTAGGTGTTGATTTGATAGTACCACTAATAATCCTCATGAAGGAGAAGAACTACTAAACAATCTAGGGAAAAAACAGTTGCATTGCGATTATTTTAACTTTTTCAAGAATTTGCGAAGAAAGAAACTTTCCAAAAATTCAATATCATGCTTGAACCAAGTTTTATAAAGTGTTAGACTTATTCATAACAAATATTGAAAAAATACTCCTTTCTGCAAAATGGTCAGCTCTCTGCTAGATCATATGTTTGTATTGTCCCTTTTCTGGTAAATAACTCAACTCAACAAACGATATTGTTAATGAGCAATTTCATAACAAAATGTCTTCTTATAATAAATTTGTAAATGCAGTTACATCAAGTTGGTGAAAACATAAATCATGACGTTTTTCATAAGGGCATCAGAAATTTTTTCATACGTTTTGGCAACTGCACCGAAAATTACTAATATGAGAAAAAACATTATGAAACATGTTATTTTAATAAGAAGCATACTCGTCTTGATTTTTTGGTGTAGCTGTCCCTCGAAGAAGTTATATAGTCTTGGATTAAAACAAAAAGCATGTTTTTTATACGAATAAATTTATTTTAGAAATTGAGTTAAAGTGTTTCAGGATGATTTCCACCTGGGTACTACTGAAAAAATCAAATTAACTCACTAGAAGGTCGACTCTGAAAGGCTTAATATAAGAGTGAAAATCCCACCTATTTAGAAGTCAAATCACTTCAAGGACGTATTCGTGAAACGGTCAGCATAAATATGCAAATAACGGAAAGGATCGATGTGCAAATCTTCAAACTCGTCATGGTAACGGTTATCAGATGTGAAGAATTCAAATGCATACTGTAAAGAGCCATAGTAGTAGCAGGACATTGAGTATATGAAATATCAATTAGTTATTAGTTGATAACAGCATCTATTCCGATTGATCAGATTATCTCGAAATGTTAATATGGAAATGAATGTCTTTAAGTATTTATCTAAAATCGTTAAAATATAAGGTCATCTCAATTATTCTTCTTTAAATGATCCTGTTTAACTTTGATCACTCAATGTAGAAGCCACTAGGTAATCTACTATTTTTTGGTCTGTTCTGCTACATACATAACCTGTCATTTTTTTTTCTAATTTTTGTTACCTAAAATTCATGATCACTCTAATGATGGGAGCGATCATGTACAATCTAGAAAGTTCTTCAACAAACACAATTCACGGTTTGTCCAATTTATATCACACGTAAACTGTTGAGTGAATGGGACAAGTTGAGATAGTTCTTTCGAAAAACAATCATTCAGAGGGGAATTAGAATTAGTCACGAAACGATATCATAAAGTACCAAAACGTCCTACTTTCCCAACCATAATAAAGCCGACAATTCATCAAACCCATTGCAAATTTTTCGATGCCCACTCGAAAGTAATAATTTTCCCCACACCACTAGATCAAAACGCGATAAATGTTATTAATGCTCCTAGTCAGACGCTCAAGAGAAATTTCACCCATTTTTTAAGTGAAGTTTAGCGTTAATAATTGAAATTTCTTCGTTGCGAAGGTTCTTATCGTAATATTAGCTATTAATATGGACCCTGAGAGTAGGTACCATCATTACGCTTGTTATTGATGATCGTAATTTGTATCTGCTCTATCAATGAATATTACCAATTATGTCCAGTCGGTTGTGCTATCTCGTCGTGCCTACATGCTTGTCGTGAGCATCGCAAAATGCTGGATTAGAACACTTTGGCTTTCGTTTCGAGCCATGAGATTGGAGATGATAAAATCCTCTCACACTCTTACTTATTTTGTTATCAGCCGACTCCCAATTAGTGCATTGGAGCCTCAAGCTTCAAATTGGCAGTTTTCCACCTCTTCCACTATTGTTTTTAAAATGACCGTAGGTGCCTTAAAGTCCTCACGCTATTCATTAGCACATTTATTTCCCAATTATGCTGCACTCCAAAAATCCCTACAATCCGAAAATATTTCCTCCCAGGAATAAAATATCTCGTTCTGAAGTTTTTAAACGACCTTATTCCATCCATAGCAGGGTCAGTTGACTTTTCTCAACTTCTTGTGATAAAAAATTATTTTTTTTTCTACGTATATTGTAAGAAACGCATTTTTACTTTGTTTTGAAGGATTTGTAATAAGATCTTAAGCGAAAAAATTGCATACATTCCATTCAGATTGTATCAATAAAAAATTGCTACTCTGCCAGAGAGAAGTGAGTATTAAATCTGATCGCCAGAGTCACACAAAAAACACTCTTTCGCCATTTTTCATCATAATAATACAGAATAACAAAATAACGTACTGATTATAATATAGACTATGGAGGGCAGTTGGGGTACTTCTTCTCTCCATAGTATACGCACTATCTTACATTTAGATACGACTGCTATGTTCGGTCCTTTATTATTACCTCGGATCTCTCTGTCGCTAATTTCCTGGCGCGTCGAAATTTCATCCCCCCTATTGGGACCAATTTTTCTGCAGGCAACCCTATATCAACGTGTTAATAATAAAACAGGGCTCAAGCTGATATACATTTTTTTCTATTATCATACGAGTGAGAGTAACTGATTTCGACAACCTGTTTAAACGTTGCAACACAGTACTTAGTCCAGGTAAATGATAGGCAACCGTATATCTGCATATTCTGCATGTTTCGTACTATAAGTCCAGTATGGAATTTTTTTATTATCATGATTATGCAAAATGTCATGAAAAATCATTCTTCAGAAAATAATTAAAAATATTGGGATCAGGATTTTTTTAGGCAACCTATTTTTAATACGTTTCCAGGGCCGTCTTTAACCTCTTGGAGGCCCTGGGCACATTAGGATAATGGGGCCCCTACCCACAATACCACATACAAAATACAAATACAGGGGAATTCCCTACCGCCGAGTAGGTTTATTCACGACACACATAGCCACGGTATGTAAATGCCGTGATGTAATTTAATTATCAAATCGAGAGAATTTTGCCGATTTACGGAATTTCGATACTCGAAAGGGAGAAGGGATTTTTTAGCCTGGAATCCCCTGAAATTTCTTATGGTGGCGTGGCGTAAATTCGGCCTCCCCTCTATAGATCTATTATTCATGATAAGATTTCTCTGAAGTTTTTCAAAGGGAAATTATGACAAAAATGTTATGAAAATAATTTATATATTGAATAACAAAAATTTCTAAACAAAATAATGTAAATTCTGATATAAAAGTAACTAGAAACTTAACCATTTCCAATTGTATACCTTTTTTTTCATATTCTGTATACCTTTTTTAAAATTTCCGAAAAATTTTTTTTCTTTCTATATTATCGAGATAAATAGATTATATTAATTCGAGGTCGTAGATTATGAATATGTTATTACAATTTCGATACTACCAATATTTTGGAAAATATTCGAAAAATTCTAAAAATTTTTAGAAAAATCGGCCAACTTTGAACAGCAGATATAAAAAAAGTATGGATGCTATAGTTTTAGTCTTTCCTCCATATTATAGTACGTTTCTCTGAAAATAAAATAGTGTATTTATCCTTTCTCTACGAGGGATATTTTGGATTTCGTAAATTATTCCGCGAAGGCCCTTTTTTTGGAAAATTCAAATCGTTATAATTTCTACAAAAATCGTTTTATAAAAAAAGTAATTGCATATTCTTAATCTACGCCCTCGAATTAACTAATAACATGAATTTGGTCGATAAATTCGAAAATCGAATTTTTGGCAATTTTTCCATACATATGTATGGAAAAATTTGCGATTTTTGGCCAAAAATTTTTTTTTGAATTGATCGACCAAATTGAGATTATAAACTAATTCGTGGGCGTAGATCAAGAATATGCTATTCATTTTTTTTTTTTTAAATTTTTTGTAGAAATTATAACGATTTGAATTTTCCGAAAAATAGACCTTTGCGGAAAACGTAACGAAATCTGAAATATCCTTAATAGAAAAAAGGTGAATACACCATTTTATTTTCAAAGAAACGTACTATAATATGGGGAAAAGACCAGAACTATAGCATCCATACTTTTCTATATCTGCTCTTCAAAGTTTACCGATTTTCCAGAAAAATTTTGGAATTTTTGTAATATTTTCCAAAATATTGGAGGTATCGAAATTCCAATTACTTATTCGTAATCTACGACCTCGAATTAATATAATCTATTCACTTCATCAATATAGAATGAAAAAAAATTTTTTCGGAATAATTTTCATATTCGGTATACCTTTTTTTAAATTTTCGAAAAAAAAATTTTTTTTCTTTCTATACTAACGAGATGAATAGATTATATTAATCCGAGGTCGCAGATTACGAATATGCAATTACAATTTCGATACCTCCAATATTTTGGAAAATATGAAAAAAATTGTAATTCAGAAACCGTCAGTTGATATTCAGGCATCACTTGTATTTCAGATTAGTCAATTGTATTTCAGAAAACATCAAATGTTATTCAGATTTGTCAATTGAATTTCAGAAAATATCGAATGAAATTCAATGAGTGATCCGAAATACATTCGATGTTTTCTGGAATTTAATTGACTAATCTGAAATTCAATTGACTCATTCTGAAATTGAAGTGACTAATCTGAAATACACTTGACGGTTTCTGAATTACACTTGGAAATGGTAAGAATTTGAAAAAAAATTTTATAACAAAATTGCATTCACGTTTTTTAATTTTTCTGTGCAAAATATCCATCAACTTGTCGATAACCAAGCTTCTGGCCACTTTTGTTCAAAGTTAAGTAAGCTCAAAAGTATGATAGACGTGTTTGCGACACATTTAAGGAGAGTCCCGAAAAGCTTGACGGTATACTAAAAAACCCTTGAAAACAGGGTAGCACATGAAGTAATTGAGTGATAATTCAACATTCGAATTGAATTACTGGAAAACTCATATATTTTTTTATAATTTAGGAGTATTTCTCTATTTTTTTAGGAATGATAATTTTACCTTCTTTGTATGAGTTTTGTTCATTATATCATGGGAAAAATCTCGCGAACCGGCAAGTTCAATAGAATGAAATAATTGGGGCGTCATTTTATGCTTTTAGTTTGACTTGGGGGCCCCTTTGGTGCCGAACCTCCCTGCACCGCGAGTTCTGCGTGGCCCTCTGATAAGTACGCAACTGATTTATTGTCTTGTAGCGCTGTCTGAAATTATGTAGTTAAATGGGGATTTCCTTAGAAGCTTCCCAATGAATACAAGAATGTGATCAACAACCCGATTCGAACAGATGTTTTATGGCTAACCACCCCAACAAATAACACAAACTAATAATTGCTCTTATCTAGTGTATACCAGTATGAATGAGCAAGGGTCATAAAAATTGCAACCTTCGAGAACTTGTTGATAAAAGACTCTGAATTCCAATCCATTTGGAATTATTGTGAATGATCACTTCTGCCTTTTTACCTGAAGGTAATTTTAGTACGCGAAAGGTAATTTCGAAATAAAAAACAGTTGAGGTCTTTTCGAATAAATCAGTTATATAATAATATAGGGGAATTTTCTATGAAATGGGGAATTTCCAAATGTTATTGAGGAAATCTTCGATCCTTTCAGTTCGGAACAATTAATCTGAGCGGGGCCCCTATCGATCGCGGGGCCCTGGGCACTTGCCCAAAGTGCCCTAGGCGAAAGAGGGGCCTGTACGTTTCCCAACATGGGAAATTTTAATATACAAAACTTAGTCGACCATTTTGTTGGTTACACCATTTATAACTCAAGATTGGATGGGCTCTTTGTTATGAAAGATTTTTTGTTGGATTCTTCTACGGCGGGGGTCAACATAAAATGCATTAAAACTCAGAAAAATTTGATGAAATGGGAAAAAATAGGTAATAATTGGCAGTAAACAATTACTGTGTATTTTGAGATACCTAAACGTCCGAATCAAGACATTGACATTTTCTATCGAACACACAAAAATACAATGGGTGTTTCCAAATGACTTCATTTGGAGCAGATATAATAAAAGGACGTGGATTCAATCCAACATTCCAGGTAAGAATATAATATTAACGTTAATGATTTCAAATCACTTATTTTGTCTTCCCTTTCTGCTATTTAGATCCAAGGCCAGATTCACCATCGAATTGGATCATTACAACCACTTGAAGATACACATAAGTTCCTCCAAATTTACTTCATATAGGCAATAAGGATGATCAACGCAATCAATTAATGCAGATGTGAGAAGAATAATTCTTCAAGATCTGCAGCAACTACTTCATGAACATCATGCATTGGTTCGATTGTTTGAAACTGCTTTGGAACGTATGCCAAGTGACAATCACGGGGTTGTGATTTGAGCAGATAAACGATTTTTTGGAGTGAATGACGCCAATTCAACGCCCCTACAATAGACGAAGTGGCAATTGTGATTGAAGGTGAAAATTTGGAAACGCGTGATATTGTTCTTAACGCGTCGCAATACTGGAGAATTGCAACGAATATATAAAACACACCGTTCATACGATGCTCTACAATACCCGCTAATGTTTTGGAGAGGTGATGCTGGATATCACCTGGATATCAAGATGATACCATTGAATGGTGAGTACCTTCATTAAAATTTAAAATGTCTACTTAATACAAATTTGAATTATTTGATTTTAGGCCAAGAAACCACCAAGAAAGAGAGCAATTATTATTCATTTCGTTTAATGGTTCGTTAAAATGATGATAACTATTTGCTGAGATTTCGTCGATTGTTGCAGCAGTATTGTATGGAGATGTATTGTAATACTAGCTGACCCGGCAGACTTCGTACTGCCTCAATTGATAAATAAAAAGGCAACTTTAATATTATAATAAAACTATTATGGTATAATGTTGGCCAAGAAGTGTTTAGAATCATTTAATATCCCAGAAACTAAAGAGCGTAGGGGATCTGATGGTGGGACCAATTGTGGCAATTAGATAAGGTAGCTGACCCGACGAACTTTGTTTCGCCCTTAGAGATGAATATAGTTGTACTAACCATTGGTTTTTTTTTAAGGAGGAAATACATTAGGTGGAATACAAAAGAGTAAAAAATATACAAAAAATTTAAAAGCATTGAAATGGTATGTACATTGTTATTCATACATCAAAAGAATTCTCTTTATTTAAGAGGTAAAGAGGGAACTTTTTTTAATATTTTATCGATTGAGGCAGTACGAGGTCTGCCGGGTCAGCTAGTTTATTATAAAATAGGTTTTATTCTATTATCAGCTCGGTGAAGGTCTATGTAGGTTCGGATCTTAGACTAACGATCTTTATACGAATGATTGGGGTTGTGTTTCCTAGCTGGGTTGTCTTTAATTCAGTAAAGATGCTACAGATGAACATAAAGTGTTTGACATTCTAAAGAAGCCTTTTAATAAATGTAGAACCTCTGGAGCATTGAAAAAGGATGCAGGCATTCCTTATCTCTCGAAGATAACTTCATAAACCCTGATTCTTATGCGGGTGTTTATACAATTGTCTCGGAGCAATTTTTCAACGTTTTCTATCGGCTATAAATCACTGCAGCGGTGTTCCAACCTTCCTCAAGAATAACCGCGTATCGGATTCGGTTCACCTCTCACACCACCGTATCTAGATGGTGTGCTCACAAGTAGGACTAGTTCTTCTTGACCGCCAGAGGCTTGACAGACGATGGAGGCGCCGTGCGAGTAAACTGATACACTGTCGATACATAAATCAGCGAAAAAATCGGCAACTTCCTCAATTGATTGCTCCCATTGGACAGGCTCGTATTCAGATATTTGGCAATGCGAGATCTGGAGATTCAAAAAAAATGAGGAGGTACACTGCAAATGTGTTGTCTCTTTTATCTTACAACTAGCTGACCCGGCAGACTTTGTACTGCCTCAATCGATAAAATATTAAAAAAAGTTCCCTCTTCACCTCTTAAATGAAGATAATTCATTTGATGTATGAATAACAATGTACAAACCTATTTCAATGCAATTAAATTTTCTGTATATTTTGTACTTTTCTGTATTCCACCTAATATATTTCCTTTAAAAAAAAAAAATCAATGGTTAGTACAACTTTATTCATCTCTAAGGTGGAACAAAGTTCGTCGGGTCAGCTACCTTATCTAATTGCCACAATTGGTCCCACCACCAGATCCCCTACGCTCTTTAGTTTCTGGATATTAAATGATTCTAAACACTTCTTGGCCAACATTATACCATAATAGTTTATTATAATGTTAAAGTTGCTCTTTCATTTATATATTGAGGCAGTACGAAGTCTGCCGGGTCAGCTAGTTTTACAATACATGTCCACACAATACTGCTGCAACAATCGACGAAATCTCAACAAATAGCGTTTTAACGAACCATTAAACGAAATGAATAATAATTCATCGAACTCACGTTCTTGGTGATTTCTTGGCCTAAAATCAAATAATTCAAATTTGTATTAAGTCTACATTTCAAATTTTAATAAAGGTACTCTCCATTCAATAGATTTATCATCTTGATATTGAAAAAATATCCATCATCACCTCTCCAATACAATAGCGGGTATTGTAGAGCATCGTATGAACGGCGTGTTTCATATATTCTTTGCAATTATCCAGTATTGCGACGCGTAAGAACAATATCACGCGTTTCCAAGTTTTCACCTACAATACAATTGCCACTTCGTCTATTGTAGGGGTGTTGAATTGGCGTCATGTGCTCCAACAGGTCGTTTATATCTGCTCTAATCAGAACCTTGTCATTGTCACTTGGCATACGTTCCAGAGCAGTTTTAAACAATCGAACCAATGCATGATGTTCATGAAGTAGTTGCTGCAAATCTTGAAGAATTATTCTTCTCACATCTGCATTAATTGATTGACGTTGATCATTCATATTGCCTATATAAAGTAAATTTTCATTTGGTTCTAATGATCTAATTCGATGGTGAATTTGGCCTTGGATCTAAATAGCCGAAAGGGAGACAAAATAAGTGACTTGAAATCATTAATGTTAATATTATATTCTTACCTGGGATGTTGGATTGAATCCACGTCCTTTAATTATATCTGCTCTAAATGAAGTCATTTAGAAAGTTTGAAAAATCCATTATGGTTTTCCTTCATAAGGGTCTATTAGAACATGTCATTGTTATATTAGTCTCGAATATTTCGATGAGAAGAGATAGGTGGCTAGTCCGATTCTGTTTACGTTGGAAGTTTTAATGAACCTCAACTTAACCTGTATTTTTCAATTTCCGACACGTTATAACTAGGTTGATTAGGCGAATTTCTAGCTACTGTTTGAATTGATTTTATAGCGTCGTTAAATAGGTTTTTTTTTGTTGGTTGTCAAAACGACAAGAGTCAGGATCCGGTTAAGTTTTATGATTCTACGAGGTGAATTGGATTCAAAAAGAAGCAAACTTTCATGACAAATCGTAGAAAAGATAAGTATTAATACCTTTTTCTAAAGAATATGGATTAAGCATTAAGTATACCACACTAAAACTTGTTTGAAATAACAGGAGCTTTTCAAACGTTTGTCTAATATACAGGGTGAGTCTTTGACTCACAATTATAATATCTTTTTCTCTAGACTGAATAGAAGAAAAAATTGTTGATGAAAAATGATGTATTTTCACAAAATCACCGAGCTTCATGATTTTCCCTCTTATCGAAAATTCCAAACCTGAGAGCGCCTCGTTTATTCAAAGAAAATTAACCCCGCAGGATAAAGCCTGTTCTAGATCGATACTTCAATACGCTGTACAGTTACACGGCTTAACGCTCTAGCCTTATCAGTGTTGACCATCACAAAACTCCATCGTGCTTTTGATCAAAATCATATTTCACACTTTTTTTTCAATTAGCCACTAACTCTCGGGCAATACTTCATGGCCTAATTGATTTACTGAAAGCATAATTCGTAGAATCAAGCTGAGATAGACCGGGTAATGGCTGATGGCCTGCAGCAGCACATAATCCAATCTGTATGCTGTATGGTATCCATATTCTCGATCTTGACTAATAAATTGCAGCCAGAGGTAGAGCATTATAGGCGCTGACTGCTCTGGAAATAGAGTATGTCCTATGATTCTTCTTAAGACGAGGATTCGCAACAATTTTCATGGTGCTTGTTGGTACCTACCTGAATTTTATAATCCATAATTAATCTTGTGAGTACCTAAGTATAATACATGAGATGACAAAAAGTTCAATTCATTTTCTGATAGACATTTTTGAGTTCTGTTTCGTTGTGTATCAAATCATTCTGTTTGATTTGCTAATTGGTTTAAAGTTGATGTAATTGATTGATTGGACTTTTCCAGTGAGCTATAACACTAGCCTTTATACATGTTTATCGAGGTGGTTCGACTGTATGCTATAAAGGTAAAAAGAATTAAATGAAATGTTTTCCTAAGCAATACCGATTATTATGATTTTTTCTTCTATATTCACATTTCCCCAATGAACATTATTAAGACGTTCTACACCTGTGGTGATGTTATCTAATAATCGGCACACCCTTTTTCCACCAAAATCTGCATTGCAAAAATTCGAAACCAGATTTTGAATTTTTTTTGTCCGGCGATAACTTCTGATACGAATCTCGTAATAGTAGTGAAACTGTATCCACCACTTTTACGACATATCAATTATCGAACCGCCAAACTGAAAAACTAACGGCGAAAATTAACATTAATTCGATACACATGATTATAACCAAGAGACCATTCATCATCACGTCAATTTTTTGATAGAATTTTCCATGCCCATCAAGTGTAACTG